>CM047807.1:62042453-62262660 GCA_026214975.1 Gentiana macrophylla | reverse complement strand
GTTTGCCTTTTTGTGCTTACTTTTCCCAAATTATCTCCTTTTTTTCCTCATTGAAAGCTTTATATACTATTTCTTCCAGGCGAAATTTCTCTATGGGAACAACTTCACTAATGAGGAATTAGAGGAGATTAAGCTCATGATTCAGAGCAATATATACAAATATCTGAGTGTTCTACTTGATGGTGGGAGCAATTTGGGGAGGAGGCCATGTCAAGAATAAAAGCATCATGTCTTGAAGAACTAGTCCTCAAATGTGCAGAAATCAACAGACTGCTTCATTATGCCCTCTGTTTTCCCGAAGTATGAATTCCATCATGCCTTAGATATATGATTACACTTCTAACCAACCCAGCCAGCTTTTCCGTTGCCTATGATCAATTAGCTAGATTACACTATTTGCCATGGAAAATATTTCCTAGGTATCAAATGTACTTATAGTTTGACTCTTACGTTTTTCTGAATTTGAATCTTAACTATATAATCCAGATGAAGATGGTGATTCCGGCAGCTGACTTCTTAAGCAGGGTACCTCTTTCGTTTTGCTTATTTTTGATTGGTATTTACATTCTTCCAGATCTATCTAGGACATTATTGTGATGCCCAAATCTGTTTCTTATAGTCATGGTTTTTTCTTGTCAGGCTGTGCATAAGTATATGAAGAGTTCTTGCAATGAAAGAAATGTTTGCTTCACTTTTGATGTCTCTGAATGTGGATTTTTCAGCTGGTGCAAGCAATTATTTACATTCTGATAATGGTCTCAGTGAAGAACATAGGTACATTCTTATAATGGTCTCGGCCAAGAAACATGTATTCAAGTAAAGCTACTATTTTCTTTTAACTAATAATCTTTACATAAAATTCAGAAAATTAATGACAATGGTGATTTTGTAGGAATAATTCTGAGCATGTTCATATACAAGAACTATATAGGTCTTTGGCTTTTTTTTTTTGTAGCTCATCATACAATTTTTTTAAATCCATTTATCCTTTTTCATGCAGAGTCCTGGTGAGATAATAGAGAAGTCACTTCGTAGTTCTGATGGCTCAACTCGTTGTGAAGATATCTTTAGCCTGGTATGTAATGCCCCTTTTATAAGCTGTCATTTTCTTTTATAACCTGTTCTGAAGTTTTGTATCGTTACATATACTTGGTTTTGTTGGTGATGGTGCAAATAATTATAAGGCCGGTACACCAGATTTGCTTTTTGCCATATTGTTTATGTTAAGGAATTGCTAAGGTGATATATTTTTTGTTTAGCAATTGTTTGGTTTTCTGAATGTACAGGCAAAAATCATTGAAATAACGATGATTTATGTGAAATGCAAGCGTAACTCTATGATTTATGTCTGAAATTAATTGAAGTCTCTCAGATGGTAATTGTTTCTTCAGGTACGTTAGTAATTTTGGCATAGAAGTCTAGATTGAATTCCAATTTAATCATGTATGCCTGCTACCTGGTTTGTGAAGGCTAAGAATTTGAGTGTCATGATTTGTTGTCTGCCTGCAATCTTCTTTAAGTTCTTAGACACTGTCCTGACTTGAAAGTGTTTAAGTCTTGTATGATCAGTCTGATAAAATGCTCTATTGGTCAGGTCTGTTGAAGTTTTCTGGGTATTAGACAACTTGTTTGACTGCCATATCAGTTTGTTAGTTGTTAAAGTCTTTAATTTGTTATGGTCAGTCCATGCCTGCAGCTTTCTGTTCTGATCTTGCAGGTTCATCCGCTTTGTGTTGATGACCAGAAATTTCTTCATATGTCCCTGCTCATTTGGGGCTTAAAATGGACTTGTTTTCTATGGGAGAAGTGAAGATGTTGTTAGAGTATAAGGGTAATAGTGTCTTGACACATTTGTAATAGGTGGCACATTAAGGATAAGATTATGGATAAGATGTAGTAACAGAATCTAGTACAATATCTATGAAAGATTTGTACCCAAGATTATCTTGTATGTAGTTTAAGGATGGTGTAATTGTTCCAAGGTAATACAAGTTTGTCTTATCTAAAACTTTTACTTGGTATCAGAGCTTTCACGCCGTGTATGGCGGAATCCACCACCGGAGCAGCAGCTCCGCCCCTATCTCCACTACACCAACTTCCACTATCGGAACAACAACTCCGCCTCCTCACTCCATTACCACCACTGGAGCTACTACCACCACTGGAACTCCCACATACACCTTTACTACAATCCCGAATCCTCAAACCCAGTATCCTGGGCCTTCCATCTCTGCATTCATACCTCACCATTATGCTTCCACCTCCTTTCTCCGATCATCCCTTCCAGAACCACCACCGTTCTTGCAACCCTGTTTCGATCACTGCATCACCTACAACAAATATCACTCCCCACTTGGCCCAGAATCCCATTCTCAGCAGCATTACTCCTTTCAGTAACAATCTGAGCCAAATCTGTACAATTAAGCTTGACAGATCCAACTACCTCTTATGGAAATCTACTATTCTTCCTATTATTCGAGGTCACAAACTCGATGGTCATCTCCTTGGAACAAAACCACGGCCACCGGAAGTTCTAGCCACCTTCAATCCTGTTACAGGTATGCCCTGTACTGTGCCAAATCCGGCATATGAAGAATGGAATACAAGAGATCAGCTGTTGGTAGGATGGCTTATGAGCTCTATGAAAGAGGAAACACTTCTTGAAGTGATAGGATGTGCAACTGCAAATGAGATCTGGACCTGTTTGGAGGCTTTATACAATAAGAAATCTGAAGCTCGCATGTTGGAGTATAAATCAGCTCTCACTAGAGCTGAAAAGGGGTCCAAACCCATGATGGATTACCTTGCTCTTATGAAATCTTACTCAGATGGGTTAACTGCTGCAGGATACCCTATTACTAAGGGAGAACTCATTCTTGCCACTCTTGCAGGTCTCAGCAAGGAGTATGAGTCTGTGATTGTCAACATAACATCAAGAATTGGTTCTCTCACATGGCAAGAGGTCCAATCTCAGTTGGTGACTCATGAAAGGCTTCTGGCTCGCTTTAATCCCTCTACCAGTCTTGATCTGGGGCAAATATCTGTAAATGTTGCAACAAGGTCTGGTGGAGGCAGGAGCTACAACAGGAATGCTAATCAAACCAACTTTCAGGAATCCAATGCAGGAAGAGGAAGAGGTAATAGAGGAGGAAGAAGCACTAGGGGTAGAGGAGGAAGGACTGCTGGTGGTGGTAATGGAAATCCTGGTGCAAACAGACCAATCTGTCAAGTGTGCAACAAGGCTGGACACATTACTGTGGAATGTTGGCATAGATTTGACTCCCATGTTGGAACTCCTAGCAATGGAAACAACTCCTCATACTCCAACAGGAACAATAGTGCCTACATTGCCTTCTCTGACACTGTGTGTGATGCAAACTGGTATATGGACAGTGGAGCAACAAGTCATGTCACAGCTGATCTCAACAATTTCCACATCAGTTCTGGATATGAAGGATCTGATGCTTTGACAGTAGGTAATGGTGAGCATTTATCCATTTTACACATTGGCCAATCCAAATTATGTGGTCCACACACTAGTCTTTCCCTTAAAAACATATTACATGTCCCTGAAATCACTAAAAATCTGCTCATTGTTTCGAAACTAACTAATGGTAACTCTGTGATTGTTGAATTCTATTCTTCTGGTTGTTATGTGAAGGACAAGGCCACAGGGATGGTGCTGCTGGAAGGGCAACTTAAAGATGGTCTGTATCAATTGAAGTACTCCTGTGATCAACCCTTGAGCTCTCTTCAATCCAAGTCCTTGTTAGCTGTTCAACTCAAGCCTAATAAGTCTGTTCTTGAGTCTAATGAGTCTGTTGTCCATGTTGGACCTCTCGAGTCTCTTGTTTGTTTTGTTGGTTCCCAAGAAAAAGCCACTCTATGGCATAGAAGGTTAGGTCATGCCTCTAGTAAGGTTATTGATCAAGTTTCTAAACAGTGTAACCTTCCTATGAATAAAATGCACTCTTTTTGTGAAGCTTGCCAGTTTGGAAAACACCATAACTTACCTTATAATGTTTCAAAAACTAAAACTACACACCCCTTAGAACTTGTTCACTCTGATCTATGGGGACCCTCTCCTGTCAGATCGACAAATTGATACACTTATTATATCCATTTTCTGGATGATTACAGAAGATTCACATGGATATATCCACTCAAACTAAAATCTGATGCTTTGAAAGCTTTCTTAGAGTTTAAATCCATGGCTGAAAATCTTCTTGGCACTAAAATAAAGACTTTTCAATCTGATTGGGGAGAGGAATATAGGGTTTTTGAACCTGTTCTGAAACAGACTGGAGTCATTTTTAAGCACCATTGTCCTTATGCTCATGCCCAAAATGGAAAGGCTGAGCGCAAACACAGACATATAGTTGAACTAGGACTGACTCTCCTTGCTCAAGCCTCAATGCCCCTCAAATTATGGTGGGAAGGTTTTAGACAGGTTGTTCTCATCATAAACTCACTTCCTACACCTGTTCTGTCTTAAAAATCCCATACAGAAGCCCTTTTTGGTCACTAACCTGATTACCATTCACTAAAAGTGTTTGGCTGTGCCTGCTATCCCTATCTAAGGCCATACCAACACCACAAATTTCAATTCCATACAAAGCAGTGTGTCTTTTTAGGGTCTAGTCCCAACCACAAAGGTTATGTGTGTCTTGAACCCTCTGGGAGGATATACATCTCCAGAGATGTTGTTTTTAATGAGTATCACTTCCCTTATAAGACAAGTTTCCCCACCAAAGTCACTACACTCACTTTTGTGTCCAGTGACCACCCTGTGTCTGGTCCTATTGTGTCCATTCCTAGTCCACACCACAGGAACCCTACTGATACAGGTCATCTTGAAGAAGCACAACCAACTGGCAGCATCAGTCCAACAGCTCAAACACCACACAACATCCCCAATGAGGGCTCCCCTGCAACTAATGTTCCAGCATCACCACCACCCTCACCCTCATTTTCATCACCTTCATCACTTTCCCCAGTGTCATCCCAGTCCTCATCACCAGTTCCATCACCCTCACCCTCCCCACCTCCCATAGCACCACCAGCTCCTTCACATCCTATGCAAACCCGATCCAAAAGTGGCATTTCCAAAACTAAAACATTTTCTTATCTTGCCACCCATAATGCCTCACCATATCCTCCTGAACCGACAAAAGCATCAGATGCTCTACATCAGATTGAGTGGAAAACAGCTATGGAAAATGAGTACATGGCTTTGATCACCAATCAAACATGGGAACTTGTCCCCCCACATCCAAGCCAGAGGTTGGTGGGTAATAAGTGGATATTCAAGCTCAAGTTAAACACTGATGGCACAGTTCAAAAACACAAAGCCAGGCTTGTGGCCAAAGGCTTCCTCCAAACACCTGGCATAGATTACATAGAGACATTCAGTCCTGTGGTCAAGGCTAGCACTATCAGAGTGATTCTTCCAATAGCTGTCTCCTGCAATTGGCTTGTTAATCAGGTGGACATAAACAATGCTTTCCTCAATGGTACTCTCAAGGAAGCTGTCTATATGCCCCAACCTGAAGGGTTTATCAATCCTTCCAAACCTAATTATGTTTGCTGCTTAAAAAAGGCTCTGTATGGCCTCAAACAGGCTCTTAGGGCCTGGTTTGAAGAACTTAGACAGCAGCTTCTTGCTTGGGGATTCACTCAATCCAAATCAGATGTCTCCTTATTCATTCTCAAGAAGGGCACTACTCTACTCTATGTGTTAATTTATGTAGATGATATTCTGGTTACAGGGAACAGGTCTAACCTCATCTCTCAGTTTATTCATATGCTCCACAACAGGTTTGCACTTAAAGATCTTGGACCAGTCAAGTCATTTCCTGGGAATGCAGGTCCACAGGGACACCACTGGACTGTACCTAAGTCAGCATATGTATGCCACACAACTTCTTCAAAAGCTTGGCTTCACCAACCTCAAACCATGTCCTACTCCTATGACAGTGGGAACTGATCTCACTAGTACGTCTACACCACTCATGGACAATCCCACACTCTACAGAAGTGTAGTTGGAGCCCTGCAGTACATGACATTTACAAGACCTGATTTGTCTTTTGCTGTCAATACACTCAGTCAATACATGCAGCATCCAAGGACAGTCCATTAATTTGCTCTAAAGAGGCTTCTAAGGTATGTCCAAGGCACCATTGATTATGCCCTGCACTTTGTTCCTGATCAAAACATCACACTCACTGGATGTTCAGATGCTGACTGGGCTTGTGATAAGACTGACAGGAGATCAATTGCTGGCTATTGTGTATATCTTTGTGGATCATTGGTATCCTGGAGTTCAAAGAAACAAGGGGTTGTCTCTCAATCCAGCATAGAATCTGAATATAGGTCTCTAGCAAATACAGCAGCAGAATTACAATGGATCAGATCACTCCTCACAGAATTATCTATTCCAGTCCCCAAAACTGCTCTCATTTGGTGTGACAATCTGAGTGCTCAGTCCTTGGCCTACAACCCTGTGTTTCATAATCGCACCAAGCACATTGAAATTGATCTACACTTCATCAGAGACATGATTCTACAAGGCAAGCTCAATGTGAAACACATTCCTTCTGCAGATCAGGTAGCAGACCCTGTTTACTAAACCTCTGTCCATCACCAAATTTGCTCAGTTTAGAGACAAACTTCAAGTGGTCAAATCTCCCTTTCGTTTGAGGGGGGATGTTAGAGTATAAGGGTAATAGTGTCTTGACACATTTGTAATAGGTGGCACATTAATGATAAGATTATGGATAAGATGTAGTAACAGAATCTAGTACAATATCTATGAAAGATTTGTACCCAAGATTATCTTGTATGTAGTTTAAGGATGGTGTAATTGTTCCAAGGTAATACAAGTTTGTCTTATCTAAAACTTTTACTGATGTCAACGCCGTGCTTGTGAGGTAATTATAAAAATGGATGTTTTCCTCAAACTTTTCATGTACATCAGTATATTGATACAAAGAATATGTAAACTTGTTCACCAAGTGTTCTAAAGGTCTAGAGGTCCACAGAAGAAGAGTCAAAGCGTATTATCGATGATCTCATACTTTTAAAATCTGCAGATCTTGAGTTATCATGAAATACCAGATCTTGACTGATTATGCAGAACTAAACAAGGCAGGAAGACCTATTCTTTCTAGTATTAAGAAAGTTGTTGAGCTCCTTGACAAAGAACTAGCTGCAAGGCTTCACTAACGAGTATGAAGAAAGATTTGAACATACCCGCATGGGTAGCTCAACTGGTAACAAGGGTTGAAGTTGGTACAAAGGCCACGGGTTCGAGACCTGGCAGCGGCAACATAAAGGGAGAAAAATCCTTTGGGAGGCTCTGTGTATGCGCACTGCCGCCGGCACGGCCTTTGTTACTGGGTTGAGTCACCATGATTTACATCCTCCCACAACCTGGTCGGGTCTGGGGGTGGGGGGCGCCTGGGGTGGGCGATTCCACCTTTTGGTACAAAGAAAGATTTGAACATGTGAGTTTTACTTTACCCTTTACGTACAAAAATCGTAATTCTACTAGTATAGTTTCATAGTGTCTTTTATGGTTATGTTTCATGTGCAACTAGGATTACATGTCATGTTTCATGTGCAACTAGGGTTACATGTTATTTTTCATTTTTTTTTTATGACTGATTTTCTAAGTCTGGTTGCAACAACACCACATATGATTGATGTAGATCGTGTTCTAAAGGTGATTCTGAGTTTTAAGGAGTTAAGTTTGGACCTAAATATATTTGTATATGATTCAAATTGATTTAGTTTCATTCACTTGCCTGTAAACCTGAATATGTTTAGTGTTTAGTTTTGTGTATTAGACATGTCAACTCTCAGTCTAACAATAGAAGCTCTAACAGTATATATATATATATATAGCAGCATATGAATATACTTTTTTGATAATAACATTCACATGACAAGTTTATATTACGATATTGTAGGATCATTTAAACAGAACATACACAGTATGGTTCGTGTAAAGCATTAAGTTCTAAACACATAATTTGGTTACCAAATAATTATGGCTGTGTGATACTGTGGCTGTGTGAATATATATAAAACCTTGTGATGATTGCAGATTTTCTCTAAAAAGGCTGCGTCGTTGGCATTGGAAGTTATATCCGAGCTTTCAAAGGTATCTAAATGCATATAAAATTTACATTTTCATGTATGATTGTGGAAATTGCCTGTGTTTTATGCAATATTCGACATATTCTGCCATTGTAATATTACTTTGGACAGGATATATACTGAAGTGTTTACTAAAAATAGGCTTGATCGTTTCTAAGAGAATGGTAATTCCTCCTTCGTTTATAATAATTTTTATGTTATTATAATAATAATAATAATAATAATAATAATTATTATTATTATTATTATTATTATTATTATTTTTCTATTGTTATATTTCGAATATTTAGTTTATTATTATTATTTTTTATTTTTTATTTCTTCTATTTTTCTATTGTTATATTTCGAATATTTATTATTATTAAAATATGATTTCTAGTGACAAAGCCCTTGTCAATATTAACCGTTAATGTAAAAATGTTTCTATACCCTTCGGTGACAACAAAACTGAATTAGTGATAAAATGTTCATTATTTTGTGACAAAAATTTTGTCATACGGAAAACCTTCTGGTGAGAAGTCTGGATGCTTGTCATGAAAAGCTTTGGTGACAAAAATATGAGAATTGTCGCGACTGAACTTCCTTAGTGACTAATACTCTGATTGTCACAATAGTCACCGTTACCGACACTGCATAGGTAACAAACGTTGCGACAAATTTTTTTGTCATGAAAGCGTTTACTAACGAAAATCAGCACTTTTCGCGATGAACTTTTTTGCCACGAAAAGGTCTTTTTTTTGTAGTGGCTCTTACGAGCGAGCACTCTAGCTACTGTCGGAAAATTTTTGAGTCAAGGGGCTCCGAGACCGGTGACTAACCGTTCCCCAAGAGCAGTAACTCTAATCTCCCTAGCCACCAGAGTTTTGACACTTTCGTGCCATGAGCGATCGAACGAGCAAATAATATCCGTCAATTCCAAGTATCATTCTTTTATATTTACAAAAATCATGCACAAACTCAAAACAATCAATTGTTTCAAATCAAATTGAATTATTTATTTTTAAGAAACATCATTCGAAAATGACTTTCGAATTTTAAATCAATATTTGATATAAGTAAAATATTTGAAAATAGATAAAATACACACGTTCGATTTTACATAAAATAAAGAAATCACCTGATACTACTTACGGTCTTGGAAAGTGGTTTTTTTTTTTTCTTTCTTTTTTTCTTGTGTGTTCTAGTTTGCTCATAAAATAATCAATTTAAAAAGCCTCATACGAAACACCCACAAATGACTTCTTCAGTTGTACCTTACTGGCTTACTTACTAGTTTCCATTTCAGCCAATTTCAGTTCACCCTAACTCCATAATTCTCCCACAGGAACTATAACATAATTCACCACTTATCCAAATTTTCCATTCAGCTCCATGGTGGTGCTACCAGGGCCGTCCCCGTGGAGACCGGGGCCTTAGGCCAAATGTTTTTGTTAGGCCCTGACGATTATATTTCAAAAACTAAAATCAAATCAATATGTTAAACTACCTAGAAATACTCTAAACATTATGGATAAATTTTTTACATTAGAATTGTTAAAGAATGTATCACTTGTCTGCTAACATTCTTACGAGCAAAACCACTAATTAAAAGAACCACTTGTTAAAATGGATTAGTTTTCTGATATTATGTCATTCAATTAAGCAAACACTCCATAAAAACCGGGTTCTTTTATTTATGAACTAGTATACACTATATAGCTACGAAATTAAAAAAATGATTGGGTTAAAAGAAAAGCTGGAACAAGAAGTAGACTATGAGAACTGAAGGATGTAGGATCTTAGATCTAAACGTGTTAGATCTACGCACATCGGATGGATCACGACTTATACATCACAATACATAGTTAAAGGACTTAAACTACTACAAGGGGGTTAAGATCATGTTACCAATATCGGGAAGAGACGCCTTGATCTTCCGATGTGTTCTCCAAACGGCGGTTGGTGGACACCCTTCTTGATACACGAACCTCCTTGATATGCAACACCAAGAAAAACTTAGAGTTTTTCTTCCTCTAAAACCCTAGACAAGAAAAAACTATGGGGGATAAGTTTATATAGTACAGCGAAAGTTTGTTGCTTAAATAGTACAAATCGGCGATCATTTGCGATCAATTTGGCGATGAATTGGCGATGTATTGGCGATCATTTGCGATCCTTGGCGATGAATTGGCGATCCTTAGCGATGAATTGGCGATCATTTGCGATGAAATTGGCGATGAATTAGCGATCCATCGATTGGGTAGTATTATTTAGACAAAAAAACTTTTAGATCGTACTATATAAACAATTATCCCATTTTTTTGTTTTCTCTCCCTTTTACTATAGTGGTCGAAATTTTCACCAATCTTTAAGGCTTGGGAGAACTCTCCTTATATAGGAGAGTAATCCTTATCCTCCAAGGATTTAATAATTAAGAGACAATTATTACATAAATCCTTTATTCCAAATAAAAGATAAATAAAATGATTATCCCAAACAAATTAGGATAAATCATATTATTATCTAATATTCCATGAATTATCTTTTAACAAATAAAAGATAAATCATATGTTAAATAATTATCCAAGAAAACTAATTTCTCTCTAATTAAATAACATTGCAATTGTCGCCACTTATAGGGTTATTAAGCCCACATAAAATGTCTTTTATGTGTATTATATTATTTAGCCCAACTAAATAATATCTATGCATATCAATTAATTAGCCCAGCCAATTAATTATCACTGAGGCCTAAATAACAAGATTATTAGTCCGAATTACAGAAGCCATATCGGGGACCATGGACCTATAACCAGTAGCTCCAATAAATAATTATTCATCAAACAGAATATAATTATTAATTCCGGGATTACGCCACCATAAACCCGAAACTGAACTCTACCAATTATAGATGTATACTTATACTCAACCCATAGAGTGAATAAGCGTCCATTGATATAATCATTACATACGGATTAACCCTCCATAGATTGTCCATTCTGAGTGGGAAGTCTTCGTGAACCCGACTCAGAACATCTTATCCTTATTTACCATTAGCCCCATGATGATCAATTAGTATGCATATCTGACTAGTAGCTAATTAGTCAAATGCGAAACTCCCGGGATCGATCACTTTATTAGGGCTAACAAATAAGGGGCCTGTCTCTCTACTTCCCGTAGGAAGGAATGGATTCCATGTCTGTGAAAATCAGAACTACTCACTCATCAGGAAATAGTGCCAATGAGAAGTGGCTTGGAACACATATTTAAGTGAACCGTAACTAACACATCAAACACTACCCGAGACAAGCGGCACCACAGATCACCTCGGATTAAGGTTGATCCATATATGATCATCTAATGATTTAATAAGATTCCTCGATTACGGAATTATATCGATAAATTCGAGTAAATTGGTCCAAATTATATGAATGCCATCATATATAAATGCCCCACGTAGGTACCCTCTACCGACAGTCCGGATAAGACTATCACACCCTAAGGTGTTCAGGCGCATTATTGGTGTTTTAATCAAGAGACCCTAAACTCGATTAAGTTCACCACAGAGACTAACAGATTTAAGTATATCACCACTAACTCAATCCTCACGTGTAATCCATACACTGAGTTAAGTGGTTACATACATATATACTTAGGGTTTGCAGCAGTGTATTACTTTACAAGCACAAAGCAAGTAATAAGGTGAAATAAATTATGTCATTCATTATTAAAAACAATTACACAAATTGTCTTTCGGGCACTACACCTAACAAGAACATGGCCCTACTAAATATAACATACAGTAAACATATGCAACATAATAGTATATACTACTGGATCATTTTTTTGGGCCCTAGATTTACTACATTTGGGGGAGGCCCAAGGCCAAGGCCCGGTAGGCCTCCCCACAGGGACGGCTCTAGGTGCTACGGGGTAGTAACGATAAACGGCAACTTAGTAACATAATGCTTCAAAGTTTCGTCTGTAGTGGTGGTTATAACAGATTGGTGGCCGGAAAAATTGGTGATATATATGGGTGAAATTGAATGTATGACGAACTAATTTTTTCTCTTCTTCAGTAAAGAATGGTGATGGAAGCAGGTTTCGGGTTTCAACTGATGACAGCGAGACATGATGGAAATTTTTGGTCAGAATACAATATTCTGGAGGATCTCGTTGATCATAAGAAAGTTACTAGTAGCTCAATGAAGGAGGTGTTCTCATGAAACTGGTGTAATTGGCAGGGGGAAAAAAATAAATGTGAATACGTACCAATCATTTAGAGTATAAATTTTTCCATGAGTAATGATATAACATGCTGTAGGAGAATTAAGGTGATTTATATAGTGTACTTCATAATGCTCAGAACTAAATTAATGGAGCTGGGGAAACTGAAGAAACGGATAAGCAATTAATGGACAAGTAATGAGACTTTTCCATTTGCAACTCCTATCATTCCCTCACCCCAATCAATGTATATTATTATATCATAATAATTACTCCCTCCGTTCCATAATAACTGAGGCAGTTGCCAAAAAAATTTGTTCCATAATAACTGAGGCAAAACATTTTCCAAAGCAGCATTTATTGCTAATTTTTCTACTTTACCCTTTATTTAATACTAGAGTAGAAGTTAAAAAGAGGATTGCATTAATAGTATTATAGTGACTTTTTAGTCATTGCATCTGAAAAGTCATAGCATTAAATCACTTTCTTAATAAGCGTATTTTTGGCAACTGTCTCAAATATTTTGGAACGGAGGGAGTACCTTCTTAGAGGCTTAGACTTAGACCTGGATGTAGTCCTGGCCAATACAAACCGGAACCGGCGGTTGGAACCGGAACCGGCGGTTTGTGGAACCCCCGGTTTGGGTGTAATATTCCGATTTTTGCGAAAGGGCAGACATGTCATTTTGCGAAAACGAAATATTGGGTTCGGTTCCTTTTATTCGGAGTTTAATTATTTTGTTAAATGTATGAATATTTTCGAGATATATATATATATATACATAACGGAAGGAAAATCTGATTCTTAGAAAAAGGATGATTAAGGAAAATCAGTGAAATTAGGTAATTATGGGATTTTCCTATTTAAGGAAAATAAACCTAATTAGTCCCAAAACTTTTAATCAGATTTTCAATCCCCAAACTTGTCTTCTGCGTGTGTGAGAGCAAGATTAGGGCTGAGGGATTTTTCATTGGTTTCTAAGTCAATTCATAACGGTTTTCAGATCAGAGTAGAGCACCGGAATCGTTGTGAAGAGAGCATCATTTTGAAATCAGAAAGTTGGAGATTTGTCAAGGTATGTGTAAGCCCTAATTCTGTTCTTCTTCGAGTTTGATGGATTCAAACTCATCAATTCGTAGTTTTATTCATTTAGAAGCCTGTGATTGAATCTAATTTAAGTTTGGATTTATCATATGTTTTTCTGCAGAAAAGATCAGTTTTGCTGCAGTTCTTCTGAGTTCTTGGAGTTGGAATAGGCTTGCAAAAGCTAAGAAGCTCTTCCAACAATCTAATTGTGGTTTAGAGTAGATTAGACCATGTTTTGATGCATATTGTATCAAGTTTTAAGCTTAGATGATGACTAAGGATCAAGGACTTGTTTTGGATCATAAAAGTTATATATTTATGTTATTTTTCTGCTATATTTAGTGCACAAGAGGTTTGGAATCGAGTAGAGATCATTAAGAGATGAAAAACAGGTTTTAGGGCTTTTTCTGCATAGGATGCGTACGCATTGGCTAGCAATGCGCACGCATTCCTGTTACAGGATTGCTTAGGATAGTTGCAGCAGGTTCAATGCGTACGCATTCAAGGGAATGCACACACATTGTTGTTTCAGAGTTGTTCAGGATGTTTGCTATTTGATGAATGTGTACGCATTGGTTAAATAGAGAGTTTAGAATAGGTTCTGGTCTTGGAATGCGTACGCATTGAGAACAATGCGCATGCATTGCTTGGGCAGAGAGTTTTTAGCAGGTTTGGCAGCAGGGATGCGTATGCATTCCAGAGTAATGCGCACGCATTGCCACAGATTTCTATATAATGATATTTTAAGCTATGTATTGAATTTTAAACCTTGCCTCATGATCAAATAACACTAATTAAATATGAACAAGCCCCAATTGAGTTTTTGATTCATTCAGTTAAAACACCGAATATACTCTTAAAGCGAGTTGAATTTCGGATCCGTCGTAAGGCATGAAAGGGCTTGTGCTTTGATGAACTAGAGTTCATCAATGTCTATGTAATTGATAAGATGTGATGTCTAGCTGTCTAAGTGAGGGAGTAGAGTCGATAAGGTGAGTTTATTCTGAAAACACATAGGTGTTTAGTTAAGTCACAATAATAATTACATATGTGTGGATAAGAGCTAAAACGTCATTTATTCTTGGTTAGGCACTGATTCAAATCGGCGATGTGATACGTTCATAAGAGGTGGACAATGCTACTGGCTCAAAAGGCTGAAGGGTAGTGGAGGAAATCCATCAAACGTATATGCATACCAGGGAGATCCCGGGACTACCGGTGCTAATCACCGTAGTTGGCAAGTATATCTCGTGGTGGAATTTTCACCATGCATTGTGTGATTGAGTAGTGATGTAACAAAGATAGGCTAAGTTAGAAACGTATAGTCATGACATGTCGATGGGCATGTAGTGAACCCTAAATTGAGTCGGTCTCACTAAGATAATTAATTAATAACAAACCATAATTATATTGTAGCTTCTACTTCTCACTTTGTACAATGTACTTACCTCAAATGCATGTTTATTTATGTGTTTGGGGGAGAGAAGACGGACATGTTAGTGAAGATTTCGAGGAGGACTTTAATGACGACGTTTGAAGACGCCGGACTTGAAGACCTTGATTATTATTCATTTCTTTTATTTATTTCCTAGACTTGGATTATTATTGGACTTGTAGTTTACTTTTAGTACTTTTGGATTCGTTGGTTTCATTTTCCAATGTAATAATGTTACATTTCCTCTTTAGTTGTTGATTTCTATTCTTGGTTTATAAAAGGAAAATTTAACCGAGTCTTTATGCTTCTGTTTGCTTTAATTTAATACAACGTAGTAGAGGCTTACATGTAATATTATTTATTTAATATTATGCGTGCCGAACGTTTCATTTCCGGATAAGGACTCAGTGTCCGGGAACGGGGAGTTACAGTTGGTATTATAGCGAAGCGTCTTTTAGGCTTCCCTCCTTTTAAGATAAGCTTTCTTTAGATCTGTTAATATAGTTCTGGTTTTCTTTGATCATCAGGATGGTGCTCACGAGAACTGGAGCAGGTGCTGAAGCGTCGGGGGTTCGTCGGGAAAGTCCAATACCAGTCATCGGAGGCGGTTTTGTGAGGCGGAATCCTTCACCTCACCCAAACTTTTCACCACCCCCTCATACTGCGACCCCTACACCAGAGCCTCAGCGGAGCATGTCACCGTGACCACTTCGGAATACTACGCCGTGACCGCAACCAAGGTTTAACTACATTTATGGAGAGCCTGGGGTAGCACCTATCAGTGTCACTGTAGTAGGTGACATTCCACCAATCAGTGTACCCCCTCCAGTAAGTGTTTATCCTCCGCCGATCAGCGTTTACCCTCCACCAGTGTGCCACCCCTCACCACTAGTGTTTCACCACCAACAGCATCAGACCTTCTATCCACGTCCAGTAGGTCACACTCCTCGACCTACTATACCTCCTTCACCCCGCTTTGACCATCAGCAAGACTTTGCTTACCCACCCTTTGGTTTCCACCAACCACAGCCTACACCACAGCATCACCAGAACTATCACCAGTTATACTACCCTCATCAGACTGAGCCCCAAGTGATTCCACCTTACAAAGGCAGATGAATGGTTGAGAAGCTTTGAGAAAGCTTGTAGGAACATCAATGTTCCTGAGACTGAGATGGCACAGTTAGCAGTTGGGTTTCTTATAGGCACAGCTGAAGCATGGATCGATGCTATACAGAGTAGTAATGGGAAAGTGATGGACTAGGAAGGCTTTAAGGCCATGTTTTATAACGAGTACTTTCCGACAACAGTGCAGGCAGACATGGCAAGTCAGTTCTTAAAGCTTAAGCAGTGTAATTACATGACAGTATCTCAGTACACCAACAAGTTTAACGAGTTGGGAAGATTCTACCCTGAGCTGATGAAGGTAGAAGAGAGGAGATGGCTCTTTACAAAGAAGGCTTAGCCTATCAGATACAGTCTGGTATGTTAGGTTTCATAGCCAAGAATATGGCGGAGTTGTTGAACAAGGCCTTAGAGGTTGAGACCTTCCGGAAGAAGGCCACAGTTGTTATTGGTAATAAGAGGAATTTTGGCACAAGTCAAGGCAATAACCGGGGAGCACTGCAACAAAATTTCAAGAAGACAACTGCCCCTGCAGCAAGTAAACCTTCAACTGGAGCACCCGTTTGCCCTAAGTGCAATAGGAATCACTCAGGTGAGTGTAAGGCTAATATAGGTGACTGCTACAACTGCGGAGATCTTGGGCACTTTGCTAAGATGTGTCCAACAAAGGGGAGTTCGAATATTCCGAGGCAAGGAAATGGAAGAGGCGGCCCAAGTCGCCCAGTCGTGTTTTTGCGGCTGATTCTAGAGATGCTAAACCAGACGACCATGTTATTTCAGGTAAAATAATAATAGACAACCTAGCAGTTACGACATTGTTTGATACGGGAGCGCCTAATACTCTTGTGTCAACAAAGGTAGCTAAGAAGCTTAACTTACCAATGGAAACCTTAAGGAACACTTTGGAAATAACAACAAATTCAGGAAAAGTGACTAAGGTAACCAAGTTGATGCCGCAAGTGGATGTACGAGTAGGAACGTACCATTGCAAGAGTGACTTTACGGTTTTAGACTTTTCGGATTTCTATGTGATTCTTGGAATAGATTGGCTATCCGAGAATTTTGTGCATTTGGATTGTAGAGAAAAGAGAGTGACCTTTAAGATACCCGGGAAATCATATAAGACTTATCAAAGGAATGTTTACAAGCCTAGTAAGAAGAGTCACCCTATAATTTTTGCAGTTAAGGCTATAAGATCTTGTCGGAAGGGTTGTGAAGGCTACTTGTTGTACGCAGTGGATGTGGAACAAGTGAAGCCTAAGTTAGAGGAAATTCCTATAGTAAGAGAGTAACCTGAGGTGTTTCCAGAAGAGTTACAGGCAAACATGCCAGATAGGGAGATCAAGTTTGAGATCAAGTTGATACCAGGATCGGCACCAGTTGCTAAGGCATCCTATAGAATGGCACCGGCTGAGTTGAAAGAGTTGAAAGCACAGCTTAAGGATATGCTTGAAAGGAATATAATTCAACCTAGTACCTCGCCTTGGGGAGCCCCAGTGTTGTTTGTCAAGAAGAAGGATGGTAGCATGAGGTTGTGCATAGATTACAAAGCGTTGAACAATCTTACCATCAATAATAAGTACCATATGCCAAGGATTGATGATTTGTTTAACCAGTTGCAAGGCAAGAGAGTGTTTTCTAAGATTGATCTTAGGTCAGTTTATCATCAGTTGAAGATCAAGGTAGCAGATATACCGAAGACGGCCTTTATTACGATGTATGGACACTATGAGTTCTTAGTCATGCCTTTTGGACTCACTAATGCTCCATCTGCATTTATGGATTTAATGCAGCGTGTTTTCATGCCTTACTTGGATAAGTTTGTGATAGTATTCATAGATGACATCTTAGTATACTCTAAGGATGAGAAAGAACATGAGGAACACTTAAGGATAGTGTTAGATGCATTGAAGAAGAATCAACTGTTTGCTAAGTTCTCTAAGTGTGACATTTGGTTGGATCAAGTAAGTTTCTTGGGTCATGTCATTTCTGGAGATGGCATTAAGGTTGATCCGGCAAAGATTTAAGTAGTTGAGAAGTGGTCCAGACCGACTACAGTTTCAGAGGTTAGAAGTTTTCTCGGTTTGGCTGGCTATTATAGGAAATTTGTATAGGATTTCTCCAAGATAGCTACACCACTTACCCGGCTCACTCAAAAGAATGTAAAGTTCGAGTGGACCAGTGAGTGTGAAGAGGCTTTCGAAACGCTGAAGAAGAAGTTGACCACAACCCCAGTTTTGGAAGTTCCGGAGATCTTTGATAATTACGACGTTTACACAGATGCTTCGGGACAAGGTTTGGGTTGTGTGTTGATGCAAGGAGGTAAGGTAATTGCTTATGCATCTAGACAGATGATGGTGCATGAGAAGAATTACCCAACACATGACTTGGAATTAGCAGCGGTTGTGTTTGCTCTAAAGATTTGGAGGCACTACCTGTATGGAGTTAAGGCTAGGATTGTCACCGATCACAAGATTTTGAAGTATTTCTTTACCCAAGAAAATCTGAATACGAGGCAAATGAGATGGTTAGAGTTTGTTAAGGATTATGACTTGGATATTCAGTATCATCCGGGAAAAGCAAATGTAGTGGCAGATGCTTTGAGCAGAAAACCAGTGTTTGCAGTTTCAAGTGTTGAAGTTGTGGCAGAAAGGTTAGATGGACGGAAAATCCGAAGCTTTGATCAGATTGAAGACCGACAGTTGTGGCACCGTTGTTAGCCAGGTCTGAATTGATGGATGATATTCGGGAGAAGCAAGATGAAGATCCGGTTTTGGTCGACTTGAAGCGAGTTGCAAGAGAAAAGCCTACAGTGGGATACGTCACTGCACCAAAAAAGGCCTTTAAGGGCGTTTCAGAACGCCCTATATAACAGTCTATCGAGGCGTTTTTAATTTTGGGGCGTTTTCATAGAACGCCCTTTCTGTCGACGTCACAATAGCCTAACACGCCCTAAAACAACCTTGATGGGGCGTTTGAAACGCCCTAACACAACCCTGATGGGGCGTTTGAAACGCCTTAACACAACCCTGGGGCGTTTGAAAACGCCTTAACACAGCTCTGATGGGGCGTTTGAAAACACCCTTAATAGATGGTATTGATGCAATGAAATGTCATAAGAGAACCCTATTAGTATGCTCCAAAACGCCTCATCAGAATTTTTAATATAAAAAAATTAATACCTTCATGTCTCTCTCTCTCTCTCTATATATATATATATATATATATATATATATATATATATATATATATATATATATATTCCATGCACATTCCAACCACTACTAAGCAACAATTAAATAAAGGCTTCCAATACAACTTTTCTCAAGTGAATAAAGTTGAAATTACACCATAAGTCGATTAAAACATGCATTTAGAAAACAAATAACTCCGTGTCCAAATCTTCTAAAAGCCCTCTACTTCCTCTGATTTTTGGATTTCTAGTGTCAAGGCATACCTGAGAATCAGACCACACCGAAGGTTCAGCTTTTTGACAATGAAGTTCACCTCAACTAACACAAATTTCTTCCATTTAAGATAAATTTAACTAGTTCACCATAGCAGTAATACCTACAATATCCATGCCTCCATCATTTTTCACAAATAGAGGAACATATTTGTGTTGTGTACACATTGACATCTAAATACTGAATTATTCACATTCAAACCAAAATCAGTTCAACTTACTCGGAATGCTTGTTGAAGGATGCAAAGTCTTTTTCGAGCATGTTTCCTCTTCAATATCGCATTAGGTTCTTGCGTAATTTCTTCAAACTAATTGTCTCTGTTATATACACAACAAAATTACCACATTTCGTGTTGGAATGTTTTTGCTACCTTTCACAAAAAAACATGGGTGAAGGCAGTGTTCTAAATTAGCAACTTAAATCACAAAAAACCGTGTAATCCCACCAATCCATTTAGATAATCAAATTCATATATAGTTTTCCAATGTTTAAAAATCATTTATTATAGCAGCAAAAGAAACAACAGTAGTTTATTATGACACATGCAAAAGAAATAACAAAGAAAGAATGAGAGCCAAATTTATTATACCATTACGCCTTGTTGAGGGTTGAGGCATCGTATTTATAATTGACAAGAAAGCAAGTCCAAAAACAATAGCCAATATTAATCCACAAAACAACATGCTTAATCCCATTTTAGTCCCGAATCGGTTTTGCTATCCGAAAAGAGTCCACCAACTTATTATCCTTCACATTACATTCCCATTTCCATCTTCTTAGAATCACAGACAATTTTGGCATGGCAACACAACTGATTTGCAAATCCACAAATGGGATTAATCAATTAGATAACAAACTACCGTCTTGGCCATTCGGCTCCAAAAAAACAATAGACAAAAAAGTCGAGCTAAAGCCAAAATGACCTGATAGAAATGTCTTAAAAAAAACCTATTTTGTAGTAGTGATATATATATATATATATATATATATATATATATATATATATATGAGTGTTCTATTCCCATTCAAAAGTCAATGTGAAAATGGGAAGGTTTGTTTATGTCTGTAAGAATCACCTAAATCATATAAGTAAGTCTTTTTACATTTCGATCTAATTAGCTGACCACCTAAATCAGAGAAAAGGGTATAACTTTTACCTTGTTATATAAGACAAGTCTCCATCTTGCCGAACATTGCATTCATTTCTTTCAATCTGATGACAAGCCCCTCCACAAACTAAAAAAACAAATATAACGAGTCAACTTAAATACATTTGCCATACTTTCTAGACTAAACTTACACACTTCAAGAAAATACAGTGAACCCAAATTATAAGGATACGGTGAAAGCAAGAATTAGATACTCTGTATGAATATTTAATCATATCTCCTTGATTAAGACACCAAAATTAAAGCTAATGGTAACCCCTTATTTTTGGCTAATCACAGCTATGTTGTAGTCTCTTAAATTGCATTGATTAGACACAGAGATTAGTAAAGTAACATTACTAATTAACATCATAAGAAAAAAAAAAGGTATGCTACAAACAAGACAAAGAAAAATCTCAAATCACTCTGTATATATAAACAGAATAAGCTATGCTGAGATGGTGCATTATATACCTTGCTGCTCGTTAGCAGGGTCATCAGCTTCATCCATAATGTAATCTCCTAGCCCACAATGTTCCTCTAGCACTTAAAGAAATCCATTTGCAAAAAAGTCTTGTCATGTCATTTTGTTCACCATAAAAAAAAAGTTTCAAACTTCTAGGCTTCAGAAAGTGTAAGGGAATCAGTTACCTGAATCAATGTTGACATCAATGATCACATCCCTATCAACTTCGAATCCTTGGAGTAAAGATGTATGAACATGGCCTCCAATGAAAATAGTGATTGCTCAGTTAGGACCAAAAGTTATTGTACTTGAGAAGACTCAAACGAAAACAAAGAATCACTTACACCCTTCTGGAAAACTTCATTCATAACTCTAGGTGATGACTTCCAGGATGCCAGAGTTGCAGCATTGTCCAAGAAAAAATCCTGACAAAAGGGAAGTGTTTAAAATCAACTTTTTGCAGGAAGTACACAAAGACTAATCGCATATAAACAGCTTGTTTACTTCCAAAAACGTACGACATTCTTTTGACCATCCAATGTAGTAGCCAATGTATTGACTTCAAGAACCTTTTGGGTAGCAACTATGGCGCCTCAAGAGATTGCAAAGTTCTTCAAGAATCAGAAAGATCATTAGCCCGAATGTTCCTTCCATTGACCACTCCAGCAAACATGTACTTGTCTGTAGGAAATGCACATTTTTCCCCCCAAACTAAGTCAAATCCACAGGTTGTAAATCCTTGTAAAACAGATATGGTGTTGTATGCCTCGTCCAGAACATCAGCAATGTAGGTCTCAACAAGAACACCGAGTTGTACTTGTTAGAATTTTTGTAGAAGATTGAATGGAAAAGGCTAGGATTGATGAGTGTGAGATGGAAAAGGATTGATAAGTTGGAGAGATTGGAGAAAGGAAATTGATTGTATTGATTGCTTGATTGCTTGGTTCAAGTACATGGGGTAGTGCCATATATATAGTCTCCATATATATGATGGCTCAAGATCCTTATGGAGTTTTCTAGATATGTCCTAATTTTTAACAATCACTACTAGTGCTACATGTATCTAGTAGCTTCCATTCTAGTAGAGTGTACCAATATTTCTAGTAGCTTGCATTCTAGTAGAGTGTAGTAATATTTTTCTAGTCTCTTACATACAACTAGAAGTTTCTATTCTAGAAATTTCTTTTATTTTTCTAGAAATGTGTAGCACAACTTAACACTCCTCCTTGGTACACATTTCAGTGACACCAATCTTTTCTCGTAATAGCTCGAACTTGTCTCTTGGTAGTGCTTTTGTGAATATGTCGGCTAACTGTTCTTCACTCCTGCAATGCATGACCTCTATTTCTTTATTGGCCACAGCTTCTCTGATGAAGTGGTACTTGATTCTTATGTGCTTAGTCTTGTTGTGAAATACTGGGTTTTTCGCCATTGAAATTGCTGAATTGCTGTCACAGTAGATCAATGTTGCTTCATCTTGAGGCTCCCCCATGTCCTCAAGTATCCGTTTGAGCCATATAGCTTGGCATGTTGTCAATGCTGCTGCTACATATTCTGCTTCTGCTGTTGATAGTGCTATTGTGTCTTGCTTTTTTGTTGCCCAAGAGAATATTCCTGAGCCCAAAGTGAATGCATAGCCAGATGTGCTTTTATCATCGATGATCCCGCCTGTCCGCTATCGTGTACCCAATCAATTTTGAGTCGAGGTGGATCCATACCAAATCCCATAATCCTTTGTGCCTTGCAGATACCTTAGCACTCTTTTAGCTGCTCCGAAGTGAACTTGACTTGGACATTGCATGAACCTTGAGAGATAACTTGTTGCAAACATAATGTCAGGTCTTGTAGTTGTTAGATAGAGTAAACTTCCAATGAGGCGCCGATAGACCGTACAATGCTTCTTGGCGTGCCATCTTCGCTCTTGAGTGCTTTGCTTTCAAGTGGAGTTGCAACACTCTTGCACCCTTTCATCTTGAATTTTTCAAGAAGACTATCTGTATATTTCTTTTGGGAAATGAAAATCCCATTTTATTTTTGGTTTACCTCGATTCCAAGGAAGTAGTGCATTAATCCCAAGTCTGTCATTTCAAACGTCTTCATCATGTCTTGTCTGAAACTCTTTATCATGTCCTCATTGTTTCCTGTAAAGATGAGATCATCAACGTATAAGGAAACAATAAGTCCGCTCACTTACATCTCGTGTCTTAATGTAAAGTGTAGGCTCGCTTTTGCTCCTCCACGAAACCTTGCGTGATGAAGTAGTTATCAATTCTGCTATACCAAGCCCGTGGGGCTTGCTTGAGCCCGTATAAAGCTTTCTTTAACTTTAGTACTTTGTCTTCTTCTCCTTTCATGATAAATCCTTGAGGATGCTCAACGTAAATTTCTTCCTCAAGGTATCCATTGAGAAATGCTGATTTAACATCCAGCTGATGGATTTTCCATCCATTTTGTGCAGAGAGGGCAATTAATGCACGTATCGTATCCAATCGTGCAACAGGAGCAAATGTCTCGTTGTAATCCACTCCAAACTGTTGAGAGTAGCCTTTGGCTACAAGCCTTGCTTTGTGTTTTTGGATTGAGCCATCAGGATTAAGCTTTGTTTTATAGACCCACTTAACACCGATGACCTCTTTGTCTGGAGGTGGACTTACTAGCTCCCACGTTTCATTCTTGTTTATCATATTAATTTCTTCTTCCATTGCTTTTCTCCAAACTTCTTCTTTGGAAGCTTCTTCATAACTTCCTGGTTCTATCAAGGTGAGATTGCATCTCTCATATATCTCACTCAAGGATTTTGTTTTCCTTGGTGGTGTCTCTGGAGAAGAACCTTCATCTTGTGGTGTTTCTTCAATGATAGCGTGAGTCGGGTAATTACAGTTGACGGTTGTCTTCTTCTTTGTTCCTTCTAAAGTGGTGCCATATTAATAGTTTTCCTTTCAACTTCCTCTGTTTCCCAATTGAAGCTTGCATCCTCGTCAAATTCAACATCTCGGCTGACAATAAGCTTTCTTGTTCTTAAGCTATAAACACGGTAACCTTTTGATTGTGTACTATAGCCTAAGAAAATCCCTTTCTCTGTCTTTTCATCCAAACTTACTCCTTTTCTCTTTTGGAATGTGAACATAACAGATGGAGCCGAAGACTCTAAGATGCTTTGCTGATGGCTTTAGCCCGCTCCAGGCTTCGAATGGTGTTTTGTCCTGAACGGCTTTGGTTGGACATCTATTTAGCAAGTAGACTACAGTATGCACTGCCTCTGCCCAAAATGTTTTCGGAAGACCTTTCTCCATTAGCATAGCTCTTGCTGTCTCCATAACTATTCTATTTTTACGTTCTGACACACCATTTTGTTCTGGAGCGTATCCAACTGTCAATTGATGCTCCACGCCTTCATCTTCACAGAACTTGTTGAATTCTTTAGATGTGTATTCTTTGCCTCGATCACTTGTTATGGTCTTCATGTAATGACCACTTTGTTTCTCGACATAGGCCTTATATTTCTTAAATATTTCATATACTTGCGATCTTTCACGCATAAAATAAACCCATGTCATTCTGGTAAAATCATCAATAAAGAGAATGAAGTACCTATTTTGTTCATGTGAAGGAGTGCGCATTGGGCCAAGCGTCTGTGTGCACCAATTCTAATGGCTCCTTCGCTCTCCAAGCTTTTCCAATAGGAAATGGTTGTCGGTGTTGTTTCCCGAGCATGCATCCTTCGCAAACACGATCAGGTGCCTTTATAGTCGGGAGATCTTTTATCATGTTCTTCTGATGTAGTATTTTTAATCCATTAAAATTGAAGTGACCAAGCCTTCTGTGCCATAACCACGAGTCGTCAACTTGTGCCTTCATTGCGACATCACTTGCATAACTCCATTGGATCGGAAAACATCGTTTTTCCTTCATTTTTATTTTTGCAATTTGAAGGGATTTATCTTTCTTATCATATATTGTACAAGAATTAGGGGTGTACATCGAAATTGGAAAACTGGACTGACCGACTGAACCGGATTAAACCGGACCGGAAAATGATGAACCGTGGTTTTCCAATCGGTTTTTTCATTGAAGAAAAACCGAACCGGAAATCCAATTCAGTTTTCGGTTTTATCCATAAAAACCGGTATGACCCGAACCGAACCGGTTATACTTCATTTTTAATTTTATATATATATATATATATATATATATATATATATATATATATATAAAATTTAATTTGTTCACTAGCTCCTACTATAAAAACCCCCCACACACAACCCTAAATTTCTAAACCTTATACTCCTGCCGTTTCTACCTAAACCTAAACCTAAAATGCTTCCCAGCCGCCGATGACCGCTATTTGAGCTCACCGGCCATTCTTGCTTCTTCTAATTTTCTTCATCATTTGATCGTGAAAGGCTGAAAGCAACCTTTGAAATTGTCGTTACAACGACCACCCGCTGGCTTATGGTGCCAATAATGGTGTTTTTCTCATTTTTAGAAGAAAAAAATCAAAATTTTATGGTAAATAAAATACAGTCTGAAAACCGAAACTGAACCGAACCGGATCAGATTGGTTCACCAATTCGAGAAAAATGACCAATTCGATTCGATTCGAAAATATAAAACCGTAATTCTGATTCGATTCGAAAAAATCATAAAAAACCGACCGGACTGGACTATGTACACCCCTAACAAGAATCTCCTTCAAAATGCAACGAGTATCCTTTCTCCATCATTTGCCCGACACTCAATAGATTTTGATCTATACTTGGGACCAAGAGCACCTCATTTATGTATCTCTTGCCCTTCTTTGTGTTAATAACAATAGTGCCTTTTCCTGTAGCCTCCATAAATTCGCCATTTTCTATCTTAATATTTGTCTTGAATTTTTCAAGATGGCAAAATATAGATTCATCTTTTGTCATGTGATTGCTGCAACCACTGTCAAGATATCATGTATCTTTCTTTTCCTCTGTTGCTACTTGACAGGCATAGAAGAGATTGTCTTCGACGTCCTTTTTCTTCAGAAAAGTTAGCTTGATGATTCCTTTTTGATCGACATACCTTCTCGACGTGACCAAATTTCTTGCAATTTTTGCATTGTGGTTTTCCTTTAAACCAACAGTCTTTCTCCAAATGGATTTTTCTCTTGCATATACCGCAAGGAGAAAATGTTTTGTTTGGAGGCTCTGTATTTTTAGAACCTTCATTTGATCTCCGATCATTTTGTTTTGATTTTTGTGACGGAGTTTTGAACTTAGATTGAAAAGCATTTTCAGTTGTGCCTTCGTGACGCCTTTCCAATCTATGTTCATGAGCTTCTAAAGACCCCATCAATTCTGAAGCAGACAATTTTTCCAAATCTTTTGACTGCTCAATAGCCGTAATGATTGGATCATATTTTTCATGCATGTGTAATTAATATTTTTCCACAATTTTCTTCTCTCGATGTCTTCTCCATTCGCTCATAATTGATTTGCTAATGAATCTACTCTTGTGTAGTAGTCTTTAGCATTCTCCGAATCTTTCATTTTTAAATTCTCAAAATTTCTCCTCAATGAATGGAGTTTTGAGACTCGTACCTTTCATTGCCTTGAAACTCCTCCCAACTTATCCATCGCTTCTTTAGCCGCCTTGGCACTCATGATTCTCGGAAACAATTCTTCATCTGCTTAATCGAAGGGCTAATAATGCTTGAGCATCTTTCTGTTGATTCTCCTTGAGTTCTTTCTTTTGTGCGGTAGATAAATTTGAGATGTCGTCGGGGATGCTAAATCCCTTACTTACGATATCCCATAAATCTTGAGCACAAAAATAGGTTCTCATTTTAATGAACCAATAGCCGAAATTTTCACCCCGGAAAATTGGAACCGGAATGGATGAGCGGAGTGTGTAATCTGCCATGATGTTGATTTCGCCCAGTTGTAGTTGTGTCGAAACCGAGCTCTGATACCACTTGTTAGAATTTTTGTAGAAGGTTGAATGGAAAAGGCTAGGATTGATGAGTGTGAGATGGAAAAGGATTGATAAGTTGGAGAGATTGGAGAAAGGAAATTGATTGTATTGATTGCTTGATTGCTTGGTTCAAGTACATGGGGTAGTGCCATATATATAGTCTCCATATGATGGCTCAAGATCCTTATGGAGTTTTCTAGATATGTCTTAATTTTTAACAATCACTACTAGTGCTACATGTATCTAGTAGCTTCCATTCTAGTAGAGTGTACCAATATTTCTAGTAGCTTCCATTCTAGTAGAGTGTAGTAATATTTTTCTAGTCTCTTACATACAACTAGAAGTTTCTATTCTAAAAATTTCTTTTATTTTTCTAGAAATGTGTAGCACAACTTAACAGTATGAAATAAAGATTTATTAATCAGACATTACTACAGTATCTACATTAACTTGTTTGCTTTTATTTTGTGAACAAATAACTATGGCCTCATCAAACACCATAAACCAAAGATTCCAGGAATAAAGTACCTAATTCATCCCAGGTATTTGAAATAAAGGAATACTATTAACACTACTCGTATATCCAAACAAGAAAACATTGTAAAGATCAAACCTTATTTCACAGCATCTGAAGATGGCTCCAATGTGTCGACAAAGAAAGAGAGGAATTTGAGGGACGAATCTCGTTAATGAGATCTGAAACATAAACGAACCAGTCAATTGAGTTTGATACCGACTGTCCTCCTTCAATTATAGCATCCAAAACTGCAACAGTCAAACCGTTCATCGTCTTGCAGCTGGAAAATCCCGCTAAAAAAAACCATTCGTCGACTTGCGCCTAGATACGAGCACTCCATAGCCGGATGTGAGAGTGGCTTGGTGGTCCGATGGTGGAGCTTGGGGATTTCTTCAGAATGTTGCTCTGACAAGGAATCGGAGGCGGCACTGAGAAAATGAAGATTGCAAATTTCAGGAGAAGGTTAGGTTGTAGGGTTTTTTTGTTGGAGGTAAAATGAATTGGGGAGGCGCTGAAATGATCCGTGTTTTTTTAACTTGGTTTTGATAAGGCGTTCTCAAACGCATTTAGAGTTAAAAATAAATAAAATAAAATAAAAAAGTACTGTAGCGAAAATGCACCAAGGAGCAAACGCCCCATCAAAGGCCCAGAAGAGGCGTTGGTGACAAAATGTCCCAAAATTATTGTCTTAATATCCATAATTTGTAGTAGTGCGTGCTAGATAAGAATAGGAATCTTTGGTATCAGGATCGTTTGTATGTGCCTAATGTTGGTGATTTAAGGCAGAAAGTTAGGGAAGAGGCACATAGGATTGCATTTACAGTTCATCCAGGAGCTACTAAAATGTACAGAGACTTGATAGGAAAAGTTTTGGTGGCCCTCGATGAAACTGGAGATAGCCAAGTTATTTACGGAATGTGACACTTGTCAGAAAGTAAAGGCAGAGCATAGAAGGCCAGGAGAATTGCTTAAGCCATTGGATATCCCTAAATTGAAATGGGATAAGATCACGATGGATTTCATCACCGGATTACCTAAGACAAGAGGCGGTCATGATGCGATTTGGGTGATTGTGGATAGATTGACCAAATCCACTCATTTCTTACCATATAAGGTTGATATGCCCTTGAGGAATATGACGACACTATACTTGGATAATATAGTAAAGTTACACGGAGTACCTATCCCGATAGTTTTGGATCGTGATCCGAGGTTCGTCAGTCGGTTTTTGAAAAGTTTACAAGTAGCTTTTGGAACCAAGTTGGATTTGAGTATGGCCTTTCATCCTCAGACAGATGGACAATCTGAGAGAACCATCCAAACACTTGAAGACATGTTGAGAGCTTTTTTTGGAAGTAGGCGGATCATGGGATGATTACCTACCGGTAGCGGAGTTTGCCTACAACAACAGTTATCTTGGAAGTATAGGCATGCCACTGATTGAAGCTTTGTATGGAAGAAGATGTAGAGCGCCGTTGTTTTGGGATGAAGTCGGGGAAAGAAAAGTCACCGGGCCGGAATTGGTTGAGCAAGCTAAGGAAAGAGTTCATTTGGTTAAGAAGAATCTGAAGACAGCTCAAGATAGGTAGAAAAGTTGGGCAGATGTTAGAAAAAGGCCTTTAGAGTTTGAATTTGGTGAAAGAGAGTACCTACGAGCTTCACCAATGAAAGGAGTGAAACGTTTTGGACAAAATGGAAAGCTAAGCCCTAGGTATGTTGGACCTTTTCAGATTCGGGAAAGAATTGGACCGTTGGCTTATAATCTTAAGCTACCGGAACCCATGTCAAGAGTCCACAATGTGTTTCATGTTTCGATGTTGAAAAAGTGTTTGACCAAGATAGACATTGAGACCACAGTTGAACCGGAAATTCTTCAAGATAATTTGGCCTACGATGAGAAACCGATCAGGATTTTGGACCGGAAAGAAAGGATGGTTAAGAGAAGGATGATTCTCTTGGTTATGGTGCAATGGAGCAATCATTCACCGGATGAAGCCACTTGGGAAGTTGAGGACGATATGATCAGTGAGTTCCCAGATTTATGGACTTACCAGGTATGTTCTAGTTTCGAGGATGAAACTCCTTTAAGGGGGGAAGAATGTAATATTTCGATTTTCGGGAAAGGGCAGACGTGTCATTTGCGTAAAACGAAATATTGGGTTCGATTCCTTTTATTCGGAGTTTAATTATTTTGTTAAATGTAAGTATATTTTCAAGATATATATATATATATATATATATATATATATATATATATATATATATATATATATATATATATATATAAGGAAGGAAAATCTGATTCTTAGAAAAAGGGTGATTAAGGAAAATCATGAAATTAGGTAATTATGGGATTTTCCTATTTAAGGAAAATAAACCTAATTAGTCCCAAAAAATTTAATCACATTTTCAATCCCCAAACTTGTCTTCTGCGTGTGTGAGGGTAAGATTAGGGCTGAGGGATTTTTCATTGGTTTCTAAGTCAATTCATAACGGTTTTCAGATCAGAGTAGAGCACAGGAATCGTTGTGAAGAGAGCATCATTTTGAAATCAGAAAGTTGGAGATTTGTCAAGGTATTTGTAAGCCCTAATTCTGTTCTTCTTCGAGTTTGATGGATTCAAACTCATCAATTCGTAGTTTTATTTGTTTAGAAGCGTGTGATTGAATCTAATTTAAGTTTGGATTTATCACATGTTTTTCTGCAAAAAAGATCAGTTTTGCTGCAGTTCTTCTGAGTTCTTGGAGTTGGAATAAGCGTGCAAAAGGTAAGAAGATCTTCCTACAATCTAATTGTGGTTTAGAGTAGATTAGACCATGTTTTGATGCATATTGTATCAAGTTTTATGCTTAGATGATGACTAAGGATTAAGGCTTTGTTTTGGATCTTAAATGTTATATCTTTCTGTTATTTTTCTGCTATATTTGGTGCACAAGAGGTTTGGAATCGAGTAGAGATCATTAAGAGATGAAAAATAGGTTTAAGGGCTTTTTCTGCGTAGGATGCGTACGCATTGGCTAGCAATGCACACGCATTCCTGTTACAGGATTGCTTAGGATAGTTGCAGCATGTTCAATGCATACACATTCAAGGGAATGCGCATGCATTGTTGTTTCAGAGTTGTTCAGGATGTTTGTTGTCTGATGAATGCGTACGAATTCATAAGAATGTGCACGCATTGGTTAAACAGAGAGTTTAGAATAGGTTCTGGTCTTGGAATGCGTATGCATTGAGCACAATACGCATGCATTGCTTGGGCAGAGAGTTTTTAGTAGGTTTGGCACCAGGGATGCGTACGCATTCCAGAGTAATGCACACGTATTGCCCCAGATTTCTATATAATGATATTTTAAGCTATGTATTGAATTTTAAACCTTGCCTCATGATCAAATAACACTAATTAAATATGAACAAGCCCCGATTGAGTTTCTGATTCGTTCAGTTAAAACACCGAATGTACTCTTGAAGGGAGTTGAAGTTCGGATCCGTCGGAAGGGCATGGAAGGGCTTGTGCTTTGATGAACTAGAGTTCATCAATGTCTATGTAATTGATAAGATGTGATGTCTAGCTGTCTAAGTGAGGGAGTAGAGTCGATAAGGAGAGTTTATTCTGAAAACACATAGGTGGTTAGTTAATCACAATAATAATTACATATGTGTGGATAAAAGCTAAAACGTCATTTATTCTTGGTTTGGCACTGATTCAAATCGGCGATGTGATACGTTCATAAGAGGTGGACAACGCTATTGGCTCAAAAGGCTGAAAGGTAGTGGAGGAAATCCATCGTACGTATATGCATACCGGGGAGATCCCGGGACTACCGGTGCCAATCGCCGTAGTTGGCAAGTATATCTCGTGGTGGAATTTTCACCATGCATTGTGTCCTTGAGTAGTGATGTAACAAAGATAGGCTAAGTTAGAAACGTATAGTCATGACATGTCGATGGGCATGTAGTGAACCCTAAATTGAGTCGGTCTCACTAAGATAATCAATTAATAACAAACCTTAATTATATTGTAACTTCTACTTATTAATTTGTACAATGTACTTACCTCAAATGCATGTTTATTTATGTGTTTGGGGGGAGAGAAGACGAACATGTTAGTGAAGATTTCGAGGAGGACTTTGATGACAACGTTTGAGGACGCCGGACTTGAAGACCTTGATTATTATTCATTTCTTTTATTTATTTCCTAGACTTGGATTATTATTGGACTTGTAGTTTACTTTTAGTACTTTTGGATTCGTTGGTTTCATTTTCCAATGTAATAATGTTACATTTCCTCTTTAGTTCTTGATTTCTATTCTTGGTTTATTTAAGGAAAATTTACCAGAGTCTTTATGCTTCTGTTTGCTTTAATTTGACATGACGTAGTAGAGGCTTACGTGTAATATTATTTATTTAATATTATGCGTGCCGAACGTTTCATTTCCGGATAAGGACTCGGAGTCCGGGAACGGGGCGTTACATTGGGATTTTTGGAACCAAAACCGAACAGGAACCGCCGGTTGGAACCGGTCTGGCCGGAATGGGTGAAACCGGCCGGAACCGGACAGGAACCGGCCCAACGGCTAATTTGCAACGGCAATTTTTTTATTTTTTATTTTTTTTTCTCGCAAACACCCCAAAAAATTCCTATAAATACTACCCCATTCCATTTCAAAAATCCTACACCAATCTTCTCTCATTTCTTACATCTTCTACTCTTTTCTTACATCTTCTACTCATTTATTTCATTATCAAGTTTCTTTAGGTGTTAAAAACAACAATCAAATTTACTTTACGATACCGATTTTTGAAGTTGTTCTGATTTAATCGTTACTTCAATACGGTTTTAATTATAAGTAAATTTGGTTTTGTATTTTATTCAACTATTTTTTGCAAGTGTAAAAAATTCAGTTTTATAATCAAATTTACTTTATTAGACCGAAATTTGAAGTTGTTCTGATTTAATCGTTACTTCAATTCGGTTTTAGTTATAAGTAAAATTAGTTAGTTAATTTTATTTTTTATAACCGTTATTTGTAATTTAGATTTTGTACAATGTCAAGAAGAGGTGCATCAACACAAGGCATTCGAAATGTTACTTTATGTGATGACACGGTTGTGCCGGAATCGGATGATCTTGCTGGTGGCTATAGACCTTAATATTATACAGACCCTGTCACCGGTAATCACATGTAAATTCCTCAGTTCGACACACCTTCAGGTTACACTCAAGATGAATTTGATTGTCATTACGATGATATAATGTCTCAACCTGGAAATTTTCACATCAACCTTAATGAAGGTGAAGATAATGATGAAGTCGACGTTGATGATGATCATGATGTATTTCCGAATGCTTCCTGTCCTAGACAAGGACGTGGTGGGAGTTGGCGTGGTGCTAGTGTTGATCCTACTCTTACTCCCGAGTCAGTCAATTTAGATGGTGGTGAAAGTACCCGATCCAAAGCATAAAGAAAAAGGTTAACATCGAGAATTTTTATGGAATTTTTCACAAAGGTTTCTCGGACCGATGAAATAGCATTAGCTAACCCCGGAAAGTATTTCTTCGGGGTGTGCAATTTCTGTGGCCAAAAATACCAATTTAAACATGTCGGTAGTTATGGAACGATGTGGGGTCACATTTTAAATAAACATCCTGAAAAATTGGAAGACGACGCTTCTCAAACCCAGCTAAACATGCCGAGCTCCAGTGGAGGTAACACTAATCCACTCTTTATTTACACTCGTGATAACTGTAGAGATCTAACCACGGATCTTATTGCGGGGATGGGTCTTCCTTTTAGCTTTCCTGAGAATCCTATTTTCGAATATTACAAGGGGGTTTGCAGCCGGCTTTTACTTGTATCCCTCGTGCAACGGTTACTAGGGATTTCAAAAAAAAAAATATTAAACGAAAAAAATATTATTATAGAAAGTTTGCAGAAAAATAAATTCTGAATATGTGTATGTGCCGATATTTGGGAGGATAGGAGGACCAACAATTTTTATTTGGACGTGTCGGGTCACTTGATTGACAACACTTGGATTGTCCAAAAAAAAGGTTACTTGGTTTTGCTTTTCGTTTATTTAACGAGACTCATAATGCTTCTAACATTGCATCTTTATTAGTTGATATTTTTGAGGAATACGATTTAAAAGATAAAGTTTTTTCTATTGCGTTTGACAATGCTTCAAACAACACTGCTTCTATTCCCGACTTATCCCGATATTGTGAACATCTTTGTACGTAACGGTCAATTTTTTCATGTTAGATGTTGATGTCATATTTTTAATTTATGTGTAAAGGATGGTCTAAAAGTTTTTTTACCATAATATTAATGCGATAAAAACTGCGATTTCACATATTTTAGGTAGAAATATTCTTGTTAATAAGTGGTATAAATTTCTTAAAAGAGAAAGGTCATCGCCAAGTCAAACTGCCGCAAGATGTACCGCATAGGTGGAACACGACTTATGATCTTTGGAAAAAAACAAACAAAATTAAAAATATCTTTTGTGAATTTTTAAATGAACACTATCCGAGCGAATATCGTTTGTATCCCTCTACTTGGACTTCATGCAAGAAACTTATGGATGTTTTTTAAATATTCAAAAAATTTACTGAATTGTTTTCAAAATGTTATCAACCCACCGCACATTTAGTCTTGCCTGCTTGTGTAGAAATAACTGCCGAGTTTGAAACCATGGAACACGACGCAGAATTATTTCAATGTTTAGTGCCGATGAAGGAGAAATGGAATAAATACATGTTGTATATTCCTGACACTTATCTTATTTCTTCTATGATCGACCCTCGTATAAGACTAGTAGGTGTGTCTAACATGTTAGGTGCTTATTATGATTCTTTGTCTATTACTCATAATGTGCCCCCGGTAGATTTTACAGTTGAAGTAGTTAGACTAGAAAATTTATTAAATGCTTTGTATGTTGAATATGAGCGTATGTATGGACTGAGAAGCGACGCGGTTTCCAATCCATCCACAAGTGCTTCTACTAACCCTGCAGGTGTCCTGCGGGGACTTTAAAAGGTTTTGGATAAAATGAATTCGAAACGACAGAAGGGAGCGACATCGTCATCCGATCAACGTACAGAGATATCCAAATTTCTAAACCCAACATTTGAAAGATGTGAAACCGAATCCTATGATTTCGAGTTTGACTTATTGAAGTGGTGGAAGAGACATGTTAAAGAATTTCCAATTCTAGCAATGATGGCGGTCGAGTTTTTAAGTTTCCCTATTTCAACCGTCACTTTTGAATGAACTTTCAGCATGGCAGGGATATGTGCTTACCAATAAAAGATGTTTGCTTCATCCCACCACTTTAGAGAAGCAAATGCTTTGTCAAGATTGGGTACGAGCCGAGAAGAGGGTGCAAGACATTGAGTCAGAGGATGAGGAGTCATAGTTCAAAGGCGGTGACACTGAAACTTCAGGAGGAACAAGCGCTCGAAATACCGACATCGATTAAAGGTACGCAATTTATAACTTATTTATAAATTTGTTACAATTCATAGAACAACTATAAAAGATTAAAAAAACCTATTAAAAATAACTATAAAAAAACCAACTACTAAAAACTAAAAAAAAACTACTGAAACCTATTAAAAAAACCCGATAGAAACTATAAAAACCTATTAAAAATAACTAAAAAATACCTACTACTTTAAACTAAAAAAAAACTATAGAAAACTATTAAAAAAAACAATAAAAACCATATACAAACCTAAAAAATTATATGAAACTATATAATACAAACACATAAGAATATTATAAAAGACTACAATAAAACAAACATTTAAAAAAAGACTTTAAAGAATACAAAAAACAATAAAAACCAATAAAAAAAAACCATAACAACACTACACAAAACTAAAAAAACTATAATAATACTTAAAACCGACTCAAAAAACTTATAAAAAAAACTATAAAAGACTTAAACAAACAATAATAAAAATAACTATAAAAATCTTTATAACAAACTATAAAAGACTAAAAAATAAACAATAAGAACTACATTCCATTTAATTTTTTTATATGTGTTGTGCCTCCGACACGATTATATATAAAAAATACGTAGGCAACCGAATTACTGGTTCAAGCGTTGAAAAATATCATAATTTACATATAAGAAAAACAACACAATATCTCTCACGTAATAAAACTGTAAAACAACATTTATAATCAACGTATACTTAAAACCGACTCAAAAAACTTATAAAAAAAACTATAAAAGACTTTAAAAAAAACTATAATAAAAAAAAATAAAAAAATCTTTACAACAAACTATAAAAGACTAAAAAATAAACAATAAGAACTACGTTAGTTTTGATTTTTTTATATGTGTTGTGCCTCCGACACGATTATATATAAAAAATACGTAGGCAACCGAATTACCGGTACAAGGGTTGAAAAAATAACATAATTTTTCAAAATAACATTATTTACATATAAATAATTAAATAACACAATATTAATATTATATTTAAAACGAAATAGAAAACTATTTATAAAAAAATTATATATTAATTCGCTTTAGTAATTATAGTGAAAAGAATAATAATTTGTTATTGTATTGAAAATAATAAGTATTATATGACAATGAAAAAAAATAAAATTTATGAAATTTTAAAACCGTGGACTGAACCGTGATCTGAAACGGGAGCAAACCGGGTGAACCGTGAACCGGCACAAACCGGCAACCGGCGGTTTTGAGCCTCCAACAGCCGGTTTTTCAAACCGCCGGTTCGTAAAACCGGTACTGTTTAAAACCGCCGGTTCCGGTTCCGGTTCCGTTGCTCCATTCGGCCAGGTCTACCTAGATGTGGTAAAAAAATCCCCAACTAAATTAGCTTTCAATATCAATAAAATAACCTCAAATTCAATGATATCGTATATAAAAAGAATACTATGATGATCTTTAAAGCAACAAATACTTAATTATTATAAAATAATTGGTACAACATCAAATGAACAAAGCAAAAAAATATGGACAAAAGAAGAAAAATATATCTATAGCTAGAAAAGAAGCGGTGTTGGGATGCTGTACCGAAACACTGTGCTGAAACCGTGTTCCTTTTTTTTTTCTTCCTTTTTTCCTTTTGCTTTCTAATAGTTACAACTCATTTATTGGTCTTTTTAAAAATAAGAAAAAACTCACGTAACCCTCATCCCACTTCCGCCTCATATCTCCGTTAAATTTAAAAATATTTATCTATCCATCATAACAATTCCATTGATCATATTGTTAAAAAAACAATAACAAAAAACACACACATACACACACAAAACAAATCTATTTAGTTTTATTTTATCTAAATATATTTTTCATCATCAAACAACATTTTTATACCTATAATACCCATTATCTCCCCTAAATTGAACAAACCTAACCCTAATTTGAAATCGAGCAACCCAAATCCCAAATTGCAATTGAAGAACCCAAGCCCTAAATTGAAGAACACAAACCCAAACCCTAATTACAATTGAAGAACCCCTAACCATAAATTGAAGAACACGAACCCAAATCCTAAATTGCAATTGAAGAACCCTGAGCCTTAAATTGAAGAACACAAACCCTAATTGCAATTGAAAAACCCCTAGTCCTAAATTGAAGAACACAAACCCAAATTAAAATTGAAGAACCCTAAACACTAAATTCAACAACAAGAAGGATGAGAATGATTTTCTTAAATTTGTTTTTTTATGTGTGCGTGTGTTTTTGTTGTTGGATATATATATATATATATATATATATATATATATATATATATATATATATATATATAGATCCTGGATCTGGAGAAAGCTGCAATCAATAGGATTTCCCTAATCCACCATTCCCGAAAGGAAGAGCGTGAAATTCTTTTGCCGGTGGTATCTCTAAAGATTCCACCCACAGCTTCTATTTCTCCAAGCAAAGTTCTTCACTCTAATTGGATTTCCTTTTCTAACTGGATTTTATTCCAAAGATGTGGTATGTTCCTCAAAAAATTCGATTTGTGCGGATTCTTCCCCCAACTAACGAAGAGATCTTGGCGGAATTGACACATATGAAATTGTTCAAAATTAGAATAGGTCCAGTCGAGGGGACAAATCAATAGGAAATGCTATTTGAGTTCGTTCGAGTGGCTTATATATATATATATATATATATATATATATATATATATATATATATGAGTGAAGACCGGAAAAGGGAAGTGATCAAATTCTTTATTTTTTGGGTTATTGTGTAAAGCAAATGAAAAAAAAGGACCAGACAGGGTTTGGGGATAGGGAGTCGGGACATCAACCCATGTGCGGAAAAGAAGTTAACTATCCTCCTATTAGATTTAAGCTAAGGAATCCCGATGATGGTCAGGATAGAGCCTTCCACGTGTCATTCAGAGAATGGTGTTATAGAAATGCCCTGGGGCCAGGAGCTCCTTCTCGGATTGGTCTGACCCACGAGGGGGGTCTGTAGGATGTAATATCGCCGGATCAATCATAGATTGACCCGATTATGCAGCGGAATAAATATCAGTTCTAGATCTAAACAAACAAAATACATAAATTAAATTAGATCTAAACATACGAGGGGGTTTAGATTACCAACCTTTTTATGGTGCAAGAACGCCAAGAACAAAAGGTGTGTCTAGCCGCTGGACCTCCTCGATATGCTAACTTAGAAAACCCGAAGTTTTCTAAAACTCGTACCCTAAGCAAAATAGCTGAAATTCTAAGCTGTTTTGCTTCCAATATGTCGTGTGATGTTATGTGATAAAAGGATTGTGAGAACTCTCTTTATATATGAGAGAATTCCTTGTCTCAAAGGCATTATTTAATTAATACAAAATCAATCAAAATAATCCTTTTAAAAAGATAAATCCATAATATTCCTAAATTAATAAGGATATATAAAACTTTTTCTTTTCCTTAAATCATTTAACCAATAAATAATTTAATCACATGACTTATTATTTATCAAGAAAACTAATTTCTCAATAAATAATTATATCAAAAATGCAGCCAAACCCTAGGTCAAAAGGGCTTCACGCATTTTTCATCATTTTGGGTCGTGTCAATGAAAAAAGTCTTTTCCGTGTATTTAATTATCTAGTCCAACTAAACAATTAATCCACATATCAATTAAATAGTCCAATCCAACTATTTAATTATAATTGAGGTGAAACGACGAGAAAACATATGCTATGTTCGGTGCCACGTTGGGGACCATGGACCCATATTCACTAGCTACAATAAATTAAACAAAATTATCCGTCAGACCGAACAATTATATTCAATCTATTAATTCCGGGATTGCACCACCATAAACCCAAAACTGAACTCTGCCGAATATAGATATAAACTTACACTCAACCATGAGTCATAAGGTGTCCACTGATATAATCATTACATACGGATAAATCCTCCATAGACTGTTCACTTCGATTCGGGATATTTCCGTAAACCCTTCTCGAAACATATTATCATTCTTTACCATTAACCCCCTAGTGATCAATTAGTTCATAACTAATATAATATGAACTGGGCCCATCGATCAGTTTCTAGGGTTAACAAATAAGGGAACTGTCTGTCTACTTCCCGAGGGAAGGAATGGATTCCATATCTGTGATAGCACAGACTACTCACTCATCTTAGAATAGAGCCAACGAGAAGTGTTAGATCACATACTACGAAGTGATCCTTACTAGCACATCAAACCCTACCTTAGTCTAACCAGTCTTCTGTGATCACCTCTGGATTGAGATTAATCCATAAATGATCATCTTGTGATTCGATAAGACTTCTCGATTACGGAATTATATCGAGAACTCAAATCCAATCGGTCCAGCCCTATATGATTATCACCATATATAAATGCCCCACTAGGTACCCTATTACCGACAGTTCGGATAAGACTGTCACACCTAAAGTGTTCTGGGCGCATTATTAGCAAATTAATCTTGAGACCCGTAATCAGATTAATAAATGCTACGGACTAAGTTAATTTTAAGTACATCTCACTAACTCAATCCTCTTGTGTATATCCATACACTGAGTTATGTGATTACATAAACGAGGTACTTAGGGTTTTCAGGGTGTGTTAATTATAATCATACATGCATATAATAAGATGAATTATTAATTCTATCATAAAAACAATTAGATAATTGTCTTTCGGGCACTACACCTAACATGATCTTCCCTCTCTCTTCCCGATCTGACCACTACAGGACGGCTCGGTCATGGAAGTCGGGAGAGACTGGTCGAGACGACCTGAGGTGCCCAATGCAGAACGTCCGGACTCTTCCCTCTAAGAGGAGTTTAAGCACGTGCCTATTTAATTAGGTAAAGACGGTGAATCCCGTGATTATAGGATACGGATCTGCTAATTTAAACATAGTCATAATTATCTCTTAATAAATGATTTACACAAAATAATCCTTAGGGTTTAAGTGTCTTATACTTGTCAAACAAGAAAAGAGGGCGAGACGCCTCCATTTATAAACTACCCTTAGGAACTACAGAGACTTGATTCCAATTACATTTATTGGATATGTAGGCAACTTGAGAGAAACTAACTCTCAAGCTCAGTCTAAAGCACATCCCAATTTCTATCTCCATTCTTATCAGATCCTGATAAGTCGTTCTAAAGTATTTAAACCCGGACAATATACCTGACGATCTCCAGCATCGTCAATTGGCGCTAGAAGGAGGGTCTTTCTATCAACGATCTCATCAAGAACAAAGCAATGGCACCCCCCAAGAACACTGGAAAAATGACCCAAACCCAAGGGGCTGACCCCACCGCAACCGCGGCTGGGCAAACTAGTACCGGTGAGGTGGATCCAAACACAGCTACCAGCCAAGACCAGATTCATCAAGAAGAAGTCCTGGCAGATCCTGCCCAACAAGCCTTGCTAGAGGCTTTACGAAATCTCAACATGGAAGCGTTTAAAAGTGAGCTGGGTCTAGCCTTGAAATGACGGGAGGAAGAGGTTCCAGATAACAATGCTCATAAGACCACCCACACACGTACAGACGATCGGGCGGATACGCTATCTTCCACATCTAACGTTGTGAAGAAAGATGCCCAGGAGGCTGCCCGAGCAGAGCTCGATGGATTGTTAGGGCGGAAATCAGATGATTTGTCGTTCGAATCACCGTTCTCAGAACAGATTTTAAATACCAGCGTCCGGAGAGGTTTAAGATTCCCAAGTTGGAGCCATATGATGGCACGAAAGACCCCCAAGATCATTTGTTTCAATACCTAACGTATATGAACCTAGATTGTGTTGCCGAGGAGATGAAGTGCAAAGCCTTCCCGGCCTTGCTCACCGGCCGAGCCCGTGAGTGGTTCCGGAAACTACCACCTCACTCAATTCCCAAATTTGAAACTCTGGCTAAAACGTTTCTGCAGACGTTCGTCACCGCCAAACCTTTTCAGAGGAACGCCACCTACCTTCTTACTTTCCGGCAGAGAAAGGATGAGTTAGCATTACAATATCTGAGAAGGTTCAATGAAGAGGCAAGGCAGGTCAGGAATGCCGAGGAACATCTGTTAATTACATCCTTCATAGCAGGTCTACGAGAGGGTCGGCTATATGCCAATCTCAACAGTAAACTCCCATGATCTATGGAAGAGTGCATGGACCACGCCTACAGATTTTTGCCAGGGTGAAGAGGCTAACCGCCTAAAGAGAGAAGCAGAGGGGTCCAAGAAGGATAAACCTGATGATAGACCTGATAGAAAATGAAAGCCAGTTTGGGACCGAGTCGCCGCGCCCATATCTGACCGACTGGGAAAGAGGTGTGCACTTCAGGAACGGGATTTTATCCCGTTAAATAGGTTATGCAAGAAGGTTCTCACTATAATGGAAAGGAAAGGCATTGCCCTCCTCCCTCCTCCCCTACGAGGTCCTCGAGAGAAAAGAGATCAGACCAAATTCTGCAAATACCATGAAGATGTTGGACACGATTCAGAGCAATGCAGGGACTTGCAAAGGGACATTGATGCCGCGGTAATGGAAGGGAAGTTGGACAAGGTCATAGACCGCTCACAGAATACAGACCCCAGAGGGAGAAGGGAGTTTAAAAGAGGGAATTTTGGTCAAGACCAGGGATGACGTGACAACTACCGACGTAGAAAGGATCAATCCCCATCAACACAATTAACACCTTCTCCGGTGGTCAGAGTACCTCCTATCGACCAGCCGAGAAGGACAGTAGTAGGTCGACTACTCCATCGGACTCTAACAAAAGACAAAGATTGACCGGAGTGGTAATATACGGTCCTCGAGACCTCTTGCCCTTTGTCACTAATAACGAAGGGTTAGTTATCCAGGTGATAATTAACAAGTTTACGGTGAAGCGTATCTATGTCGATACAGGTAGTGCGGTCAATGTACTATACTACATTGTTTTTCAATCCATAAAGATGCGGGATACCGAGCTGACACCGGTCTCGGTTCCATTATTTGGGTTTGTAGGATCTCTTGTCCATCCTATGGGCATGATTCGCCTACCAACCACTTTTGGACAGGAACCAAGGGGCAGGACCCTTATGATAGATTATGTTTTTGTTAAGGCACCTTCAGCTTACAACGTTATTATAGGACGACCTGCGCTTATAGATCTCAGAGCGGTAATCTCTCCGGCCCAGATAAGTATGAAGTTTCCAACTTCGCAGGGTTCGGTAGAAGTTAAGGGTGACTTGGAGACAGCCAGGAGCTGTTACACGGCCACCGTAAATAGAAAACTAATGGTGCAGCAGGTGTCTATTGAAGAATTACTCCCAGAAGAGGAAGAAAGTTGGTCTTCAGAAGACAAAATTGAAGCAGTTGGCATGTGGGAAGGACAGAAAGATTTAACTGTGAACGTGGGATCGTGGATCCCAGAACGGAAAAATGAGGAACTCATCAATATACTGAAAGAATTTAGATGATGTGTTCGCTTGGAAAACATACGACATGACAGGTCTATCACCCGAGCTGGCTCTCCATAGGCTCAATGTTGACCCGGGCAGGAAACCGATCAGACAGAAGAAGAGACAGTTTGCTAAAGACAGAATGGACGCCATCCAAAAAGAGGTAGAGAAGATGCTCCAGGCGGGAATCATACGGGAAGTAGTATATCCGAGCTGGCTATCCAACCCAGTATTATTGAAAAAGCCAGAAGGGAGCTGGCGAAAGTGCGTAGACTTCACCGAATTGAATAAAGCTTGTCCTTAGGATTGCTACCCACTTCTTAAGATTGACAAGTTAGTTGATTCAACCGTAGGTTTTGAAATCTTTGCGTTTTTAGATGCATATAAGGGGTACCATCAGATAGCCATGGATCCAGATGACGCAGAAAAAACTGTATTTATTACCGAGCTGGGTACGTCCTGTTACATCACTATGCCCTTCGGGCTCAAGAACACATGAGCCACTTATCAGAGAGCAGTGAATAAGATATTTATAAAGCAGATAGGAAAATGCATGGAGGTCTATATAGATGACCTCTTAATCAAGAGCAAGTCCCTTGATGAATACATGGTAGACGTCAGAGAAGTATTCAACACACTCAAATAGACTCAGATGAAGTTAAACCCAAAGAAATGTACATTTGGGGTCAGGTCGGGTAAGTTCCTGGGCTACATGATCTCCAAGGAAGGCATCAAGGCGAATCCCGACAAGATTGAGGCATTAAGGTTAATGCCACCTCCCAAAAATATCAAAGAGGTGCAAAGATTGACAAAGCGTATGGCAGCCCTGAATAGGTTTCTGTCCAGACTGGCACAGCGTGCCCTACCATTCTTCAAGGTCCTTAGGAAAACAAGTCCTTTCCAGTGGAGTGAGGACAGCCAGAAGGCATTCGAGGATCTTAAGGCTTACTTAGCGGAGCTGCCTACACTGACGTCTCCTTAGGAAGGAGAAACTTTGTTCATCTACTTAGCAGTTGTTGAAGAGGCAATTAGCACGGTCTTGATCAGAGAAGAAAATGGAGTACATAAACCAGTGTTTTATGTAAGCAGGGCTTTGCATGGACCAGAAGTTAGATATACCAACACAGAGAAATTAGATCTAGCCTTGGTTCATGCCTCAAGAAAGCTTAGGCCATACTTTCAAGCACATCCGATAACGGTCGTGACCGACCAGCCCCTACGACAAATACAAACACGGCCTGACACCTCTGGTAGACTGGCCAAATGGGTCATAGAACTGGCAGAATATGACTTGGACTTCCAACCCCGAGCTTCTATCAAGGCTCAAGCTTTGGCCGACTTCTTAGTTGAAAGAATATCAATGGACATTGAGAAAGATTACTCAGTCGGGCAAGATAAGCTCTGGACCCTATAAGTGGATGGGGCAGCTGGAAAAGATGGAGCAGGGGCAGGCCTCCTGCTCATAAGTCCAAAAGGAGAAGAGTTTCTGTATACACTACATTTCCAATTCAATGCTACCAATAACGAGGCAGAATATGAAGCTCTGATCACAGGGCTCCGGCTGGCCAGCAAACATGGTGTTGTCTACTTACAAGTATTTAGTGACTCGCAATTGGTGGTCAATCATGTCAAAGGGGAGTATAAAGCAAGAGAAGAACCAATGAAGAAGTATTTGGCAGTGGCCCAAGCCCTACTCAAGAACTTCCAGTCAATTCAGATCGAGCAGGTCGCTCGGGCACAGAATAAGAAAGCTGACGCTCTCTCCAAGCTGGCCTCTAACTTCTTCTCAAATAAAAAAGTGTTGGTGGAACAACTAGCCAAACGTAGCTACACCTTGAACCGGGTGCAACCGGTCAGTCAGCAAGCTACATGGATGGACCCTATAATGTCCTATCTCAAGCATGGAATACTACCGAGCGACAAGTTCCTGGCTAGAAAGTTGAAACTTTTGGCAAGCAAGTATTCCCTTTTCGATTAAATTATATACAGACGTTCTTTTACATCGCCTTGGATCAGATGTGCCTCGCAGGAAGAAGGAAACTATCTCCTTAGAGAAATCCACCTCGGTATCTGAGGAAATCATGCAGGTGCTCGGACTCTGGCCAGAAAATGTCAGCTATTCGGCTATTACTGGCCCACCATGCAAGCCGATACAGTTGAACTAGTGACGAAGTTCAAGTCATGCCAGGTGCATGACAACCTAACCCATCAGCCTTCACAAGAAATGGTTCCCATAGTATCTCATTGGCCCTTCTATCAATGGGGGGTAGACTTGGTCGGACCCCTTCCTCGAGCTCTCGGATACCTGAGGTTCCTTGTCGTGGCAGTTGACTATTTTACCAAATGGGTGGAGGCCAAGGCTCTAAATAATATCACAGGCAGGGCCATTCAGAAGTTCCTATGGAAAAGTATTATTTGTAGATACGGAATACCTAAGATCTTGATCTCAGACAACGGAACGCAGTTTGAAGACATGATAGTCAGAGCATGGTGCTTCGAGCTGGGCATTGCTAAACATTTTACTTCTATCGGACACCCGCAAGCTAATGGCTAAGTTGAACAGACAAACAAACAAGTCAAAGTCGGTTTAAAGAAGAGGCTGGAAGAAGAAGGAGAGAATTGGGTTGAACACTTACCCAACATACTCTGGGCGTACAGGACTACGCCAAATTCAGCAACTGGCGAAACACCTTTTTCCTTGGCCTGTGGATGCGAGGCAGTCATCCCCACAGAAATTGGACTCCCCTCTCCGAGGACCGAACTCCATGACCAGTCATACCAAGGCAACGAGCTCAGACAGGCCAAGGATGACTTGGAAGAAGCCCGGGATGTGGCCTACATCCGAATGGCTAAGTACAAGCAGAGGATATTTTAGTACTATAACTCCAAAGTCGAGCACTCCTACTTCAAAGAAGGAGATTTGGTGCTGAGGAAAAATGAGGTCAGTAGGCAGGTTCCTCAGGGCAAGCTCGACCCGAACTGGGAAGGCCCTTACCGAGTGGTGAAAGTTCATGGAAAAGGCTCATACCAACTAGCCGATGCAAGAGGTAGGACTATACTCCGCAGCTGGAATGCCAATAATCTCAGGAAATTCTATATCTAGGACATGTGCCGGAATTACGTTCTTTACTTTTTAGCTTAGTTTTCTATTCTCAATAAATGATGTAATCAAGCATGACTTCATATTTTAATAAATTTCTTCTGCTTTTTACGAATATTATGTTATTAAATTACCCCCCTTATAAGGGATAATAAAAATTAAACTGAGTACTGCAGGGCATACTTAGAAAGTTACAATTCCACTAACTTCCTGAGTCCAGCAGGCGTGCTAAAAATTTAACTCGAGTATCTTGCGGTGGTATACTCGTAAAGTTAGAATTCCACTAACTTCCCGAGTCGGCAGGGCGGCTAAAAATTAAACTGAGTACTACAGGGCGTACTCAGAAAGTTAGAATTCCACTAACTTCCCAAGTCTGCAAGGCAGGCTAAAAATTTAACTGAGTACTGCAGTGCACACTCAGAAAGTTAGAATTCCACTAACTTCCCGAGTCTATAGGGCAGGCTAAAATTTTAACTGAGTATGCAGTGCATACTCAGAAAGTTAGAATTCCACTAACTTCCCGAGTCGGCAGGGCCGGCTAAAAATTAAACTGAGTACTGCAGGGCGTACTCAAAAAGTTAGAATTCCACTAACTTCCCGAGTCTGTAGGGCAAGCTAAAAATTTAGCTGAGTACTACAGTGCATACTCAGAAAGTTTGAATTCCACTAACTTCCTGAGTCGGCATGGCCGGCTAAAAGTTAAACTGAGTACTTCAGGGCATAGTCAGAAAGTTAGAATTCCACGAAATTCCCGAGTCTGTAGGGCAGGCTAAAAATTAAACTAAGTACTGCAGGACATACTCAGAAAGTTAGAATTCCACTAACTTCCCGAGTCGGCGGGGCCAGCTAAGAAAAAACTGATAGATATCAAATCAAATGACAATATATGCCATCCATTAACAAGAGTAATGCATGACATATTTGGGGCAAAGGATACCAGGTAAGTATTCAAACCAAAATAAAGTTCAAAACATAAACAATAGTGCTTCAAAGTTAAAATAATAGTACAGTGGGGCAGAGCACCACTAACATCCAAAATATAAACAAGTTTTTTTTTTCAAAGAAAAAATGCATCTTAATAAAGGATAGCAGTCAACCCTGGCCATCTGGATTCTGCTCCGCGGAAGAAGGAGCCGGCTCAGTGCTTTTTGGGGCAGGACGGCATTTTGCATACTTCGTCCCAATGTCCTCCCCTCCTTTAAACTCTCTCAGGCGGCCATCATAAATCTGGCATGTACCCGCCTTATACATAGTCTTGTAATGCGGAAGTTGGGGGAGGACTAGCCCTGTATGCTGATCCTTCACCTCATCAACCCCGAGAGTATACCCGTGCTGCATGACAGGATTCAGCAAAGCCTTCAGAGCTCGAGCTAGGTGGTCAGAAGACTTGTACTCATGCACAGCTTGGTCAATCTGAGCAGGGATAGAAGCTTCCATGGCATCCCTCTCACCTCGAGCTTTAACCAGAGCCTGCCCCAGTTCAGAGTTCTCGGCGGTATACTTGTCGTACGCAGCTTGCAGCTCTGCGGTACACTGACTCTTAACCTTCTCGAGCTACTTCTTCAAGGCTGAGATCTTCTCATCTTTAACCCAAGAAGACTCTTTATGCCTCTCCCGACTCGCGTGCAGCTCCTCGATACTCTTCTTTTGAGCCTCTTTCGCTGCCGACGACTCAGCGAGTCTGTGCAGAAACTCTTGGCCAATTTGAGCTCCCTGGAAAGTTAATCGTGAGACAAGGGAAAAAGGTACATAGTATGTAAATTCAAGGTACAAAAGGGAAAACCTACAACATCAGCTAGATCCTGGTCGGACAGCTCGGCTAGACGCCCCTGACCCATTGCTGGCTCATCCTCAGAGCCAATCTCTTCAACCTCCTCAGCCGGACGGTGAACCGTCTTCTTCTTCTTAGACTTACCCCGTCAAGGGGTATCGACAACTGTTATTTGTTTCCTCTTTTGGAGTCGGAACTCCTCTACCTCCTGATCGCCTTCATCAACATCGTTCACCCCGATCAACGGGATTTGGAAAGAAGAAGCCAGAGCACCTTCAGGATGTCCAGATAGAATCCTAGATGCTTCAGGATCCAGCATGTTCCCGGCAGACCGAGTGGCTCCAAGGTCGGTACTCTCAGTCCTCTCAGAATATTTCTCTAGAGGGACCTTGATGGGAGTCAACTTTACGTGACTCCGGTGCACTAATTACCCCCGTTTATCACACTTTCAGCACAATTTTGGGTAAATTAGACCATTTTCGGGGTGATATCGTGAGCTTATGGCACGAGGAACGAATCCGCTACTTTGATGAATTCACACCCCTTTTTGTTGGTATTAACTCCATTCCCGAGCACTTTTACCCTCTGGAATTGTTTGGATGTTGTGGTGGTATGTGATATTGAAGGGTATTGGTGTCTCGAGGACCCGGAAGGTGACGATTGTGGTGAAAAAGCATGACCAAGGCAAGACGAGGGCCTAAAAGGGAAAAAGTGAAGATTTGGGGAACAGGGTTCAAACGCGACGCTTGAATCCCCAAACGCGCTTCCATGCCTTTAAACGCACGTTTGAATCCCCAAACGCGCGTTCCGAGGTTCGCACTGCATTCGAGTTGAAGCCCTCTAAACGCACGCTTTGGGAGCCAGGCCAAACGTGCGCGTTCCAAGATCCTAAACGCACGCTTGAACCTTCCTAAACGCTGCGTTCGGATGAAGAACACGTCAAGTCCCCGCCTGCAATTTATGTGTAACGACGCTTCAAATAAGCGAGATGCACGTTTGAAGATCCCAAACGCGCGTGCACTTTAAACGCCGCGTTTGGACCCTTTTGCAAAGCAGATTTTCCTTCACCTATAAATACCCCCTTAGACATTTTCTTACATATCAAGCTTTTCTTAGCAAAACTCTACGCATCTTTTGCTCGAATTTTGTAATAGCTTAGAATACTCTCTCTTAGTGTAAATCAACAACATCTTAGCATAATCTTTCCATTTCTTAGCTTAGATTTTCATTCCAAACATTAAGAGACCACCTTTTAATTACTTCTTTATTTTGTACTTTTTGGATCTCAACTCGAATCTCTGCAATTTTATGGTATATTTCTCTTCTCTTTTACTTGTTATGGCTTTCATTTACTGCTTGTGTATGTTTTGATTAGTATAATGAGTAGCTAAATCCTCTTCATAGCCGGGTCATGTGAAATTTGGTGAAATCACCCTTTGGGTGATGAAATTGGGAGTGGGTAGTTCTTTTTATTGTTGTATCTTGCATATTTCACGTCTTAGAACTTGTTATAACGGATTTGGGCTAGATTGATCACCTAGGTCAAAAATAACACACATCAATCTTGAGAGTTGTTCAGATAGAGGGGTGTGGGAAAAGGGTTCTAGGATCGCATTGTAGTGCGAGGTTACTCGTTTTAACGTTTAAACGGCTCTCGTGCTCAACATGTCTTGTGAGTGAATCTTCTTTAGGGGAGGTTAATTGACTTGGATTAAGGTGTTGGGGAAGAGTTGTTCAGACCCTAGCACCGGGATTAGGAGCTCGTACCCGTGAAATTGAATGCAAGAGTTTGTCCGTTATTGCACACTCCCGGTTTTGTCATTCCTTGGGGTGAAATTAGCTATTTTGATCATGGTTCGGCTATGTCTCTTTAACTATCTTTAAAACCTAGTACTTTAATCTTCTTTCTCTCTTTTTATCCTTAGACTCTTCAGTTAGAATCACTTAGTGTCGTTGTAGTTAACACAACCTTAAAATCATTGATCACCTAGACTAAGCATCACGTTCACTTTGGTACTTGCAAGCACGATTCCTTTGGGTTCGACCTCGTACTCCTGTAGCTATTCTAGCAATCGACCCGGTACACTGCCGGTTAGAGAGTTAGTTTACCCACGGTTTCGAGTCCTTTATAAATTGTTTTTGTTGGGTGGATTTTAGCTCAATCAAAATGGCGCCGTTGCCGGGGAATTGTGTGCTATTTGTGATATCTTGTAAGTGAACCGAAGGCTTGGGCCTAGGTTTTATTTTACTGTTTTTCTGTTGTTTGCTTTTTGTAGTGCATGACCCGGAGATCTCAGACACCACTCGAACCTTACATAGACGGAATTGAAGCTTACGCAAGGCGGAGAAATAGTCAACGAAGAAGAGGTCGTCAAGTAGAGGAGTTGATTCCGGTCCTTGAAGAGAATATTTTGGGTGAGTTGGGAGAAGGATCCGACATGGCTCAACAAGGTGGACAAGGTTTGGAACGAAATTTGGGGAATAACAATGGAATCCCAGTTCCAAACCCGCCTCTTGTCAACAACAATGCACAAGGAGGTGGGAACGGACAAGGAAACAATGCGGTGAATGCGAACGGGCCTATACCTCAACATGTTCAACATGAGGCCCAAGGGAATCAAATGGATCCCGCTCTTATGCAACAATTCAATGCATGGATGTTGAATCAGTTTCAACAAAACCAAAACCAAGCTCACAATCAAGGTGCAAACGCAATGCCAAATTGGTTTAACGGTCAACAAGAGCAAAACCAAGGTGGTTTGACTTGTAGAGACTTTGTGCTAGCTCCTACGGCAAACATGGGGCATAGTCCAATCCGAATGCCACCGGTAGCCGCCAACAACTTGGAATTGAACTGGAACATCATACATTTGTTGGGAGACAACGCTATATTCAAGGGAACCGCTTTAGAAAATCCTCACTTATTCATTGATCACTTTCTCCAAATAGTGAACTCGACAAAGATCAATGGAGTGAGTGATGAGGCGCTCAAACTTATGCTTTTCCGTTAAGCTTGAAAGAGCAAGCTAAGAGGTGGTATGACTCGTTGCCTAATGATTCTCTACACACATGGGAAGAAGTGGTTAAAACTTTTCTACTCAAATATTACCCCCCATCGAAGACCATGGATATGAAGGAGGCTATCATGTCATTTAATGCTTATGAAGGAGAAGAACTACATGAGTCATGGGATCGGTTTAAGGCTTTGTTGAGGGAGTGCCCGGGGCACGGATTGAGATCGTACGAGGTAGTTCATGCTTTCTTCCGGGGTTTAGACCAAGTGCATCAAAGTACCTTACATGCTTCGTGTAATGGAGATATTATGAGTATGGTACCCGAGGTAGCTATGAACCAAATTGAGAAGATTTCCGAGACTTCGAGGCAATACATATCGTCGAGTAGAAAGGGGACAAGAAGTAAGAAGCCCGGTTTGGTTGAAGATAAAGAAGTAGATGCAAGTGATCAATATCATGCTCAAGTACAATCGATGGAGCAACAGTTGGGGAGATTGCAAAAGGAGAATGAGAGTGCTAAGCTTTGCCAAATTTGTAGTGGGTCACATTCGGCAAAAGATTGTAGGATGACGACCAAAGCTCAAAATATGGCTTATCCTCAATCCTCAACTCATGGGCAACCTAGTACTCTATCTCAGGATAACATGAATTAGTTGGCTAAGCGGATGATGAGCATTTGCTCTATGGAGCAATGGAATACGGGATCCCAATATCAAAATCAGTCACAAAGCCCCTATCAAGGCCAATATATGGGGGAACAACAAGGTGGGCAACCGTATGAAGAATCCCAAGATGTGAACTATGTGGGACAAGGTCTAGGAGGGAACTATGGAAATCAAGGTGATGGTTCTTGGAGGAATAACAACAATCAAGGTTGGAACCGTAATCAAAACCAAGGCCAAAACCAAGGGTATAGACAAGGCCAAAATCAAAACCAATCTTCACAAGGGCAAGTCTATCAACCTCCACACCAAAGGCATCAAGGAGGGTATAATCAACAAGGTTCTAACAATCATCAAAACCCTCCTCCTTTGGCCCCTATACCCCAAAAGAGTTCAACCGATGTCATCTTGGAACAAATGAACAAAAACCTTGCAGAAATCAAGAAAGACATGGTAGAGATGAGCTACAAACATGGGTCCGCCATCAAAAATCTTGAGACACAATTTGGTCAAGTGGTGGAACATGTTCAGTTGAAGGGTGGTTTACCGAGTAACACCGAAAAGAACCCAAGAAGTGTGAACGCCATCTTAACTCGAAGTGGTAAGGTGTTGAGAACTAATGGAGAAAAGGAAGTCCTATGGGAGGACAAGGCTAGAAAAGCTCCTATTGAGACGGAAGCGGGAGCTATGGACGGTGATATAGATGAGATTGAAGATGATGAAGATCATGGGGAGTATGTCAAGAAGAAGGAATTGTAAAGGAAAGAAGCTCAAGCTAGGGGAGATTTTGTGGTTATCGATGTGAAAGAAGAGGAACCAACTAGAAGAGAAGGGAAAGAGCCAATGAAAGAGCCGTCTTCCCCACGCGCCAAAGGTAAGAAAGGTATGATTCCTCCTCCTTCTAAAGATTTTGATTTGAGTACCCTCCCTTATCCCCCTAAGAATCATAGACAAAGTTGCTTGAATAAGGCACAAACTCGATTCATTGAGATTTTGCGAAAAATTGATTTGAACATTCCTTTTCTAGAAGCACTTGCAAACATGCCCTCGTATTGTAAGTTTTTAAAAGAGTTGCTAACTAAAAAGGGTAAAATGCAAGAAGTTGTGTGTTTAAATGAAGAGTGTTCCGCTATTTTTGATGGAAAGTCTAGGATTCCCCCGAAAGTTAGAGACAAAGGTAGTTTTACTATCCCGGTTACTATTGGTACGACTCATTTTCCTAGTGTTCTATGTGATTTGAGGGCTAGTGTAAGCCTAATGCCCCGTGCTATATATGAGAGTCTTAACCTAGGAGAGTTGGAGCCAACGGGGATGACCCTTCAAATGGCGGATAGGTCTATTAGGGAGCCTATGGGAGTGATAGAAGATGTCATAGTGAAAGTGGATAAGTTTGCCTTCCCGGTAGATTTTGTGGTACTAGACATGGAGATGGACTCCAAAACACCTTTGTTGTTAGGACGTCCCTTTTTAAATACCGGGAGGACTCTGATAGATGTTGCGAGTGGAGAGATTATTTTGAGAGTTAGAGATGAAAAAGTCGCGGTCAATGTCTATAAAGCCATGAAACATCCTAAGGAGAGCACCGAGGACTGTTTTTCTATTGATGCTATATATCCTTGCGTTTCGGAACATGTTGACATGCAGGAATATAAAGATAAATCCGAGGAATGCATGGAAAGAATGAGTACGGAACATGATGAAGAAGAGGAGTTGGAAGTGGAAGCAAAAGAGCTTGAAGAGACGGCTTTCGTGGGTGAAAGGTGGACCGAGAAGATTGATCTTGGGCTTGAAGGAGAGTTGGAGAAGCCATCAATAGAGGACCCACCAAAAGACTTGAAAATGAAGCCGCTTCCACCTCACTTGAAGTATGTTTTTCTTGATAATGATGATTTACTTCCTTTGATTATTTCTTCTACACTAACGGCTTTGCAGGAAGATGAGTTAGTGAGGATGCTTAAGAAGCATAAGCGTGCTTTTGGGTGGAAGATGTGCGATCTTAAGGGTATTAGCCCCACCATTTGCCAACACAAGATTATTCTGGAAGATGGAGCAAAGCCGGTAAGGCAACCCCAAAGAAGGCTCAATCCACACCTCCAAGCGGTTGTGAGGAAGGACGTGGTCACAATGTTGAAGCTAGGGATTATCTATGCCATCTCGGATAGCAAGTGGGTGAGTCCCACCCAAGTGGTACCGAAGAAAGGAGGTATGACCGTGGAGATCAATGACAAAGGTGAGGAGGTACCTAAACGTTTGGTAAGTGGTCATAGAATTTGCATTGATTATCGTAAGCTAAATGACCAAACCCGTAAAGATCATTTCCCCCTCCCTTTTATTGATCAAATGTTGGAGAGATTGAGTGGCCATGCCTTTTATTGTTTTCTTGATGGGTTTAGTGGGTATTACCAAATACATGTGGCTTTAGAGGACCAAGAAAAGACTACCTATACTTGCCCCTATGGTACCTTTGCCTTCCGTAGAATGCCTTTTGGGTTGTGTAATGCACCCGCGACATTCCAACGGTGCATGGTCGCCAATTTAGGCCTGTAAACGAGCCGAACCCTACCGAACCCTGGCAGGGTTCGGCTCGGCTCGGTGTGTTTGAACCTTAGGCTCGGCTCGGCTCGAAATGGCCGAGCCTTATATTTTCATTATTCGCCTCGGGTTCGGTCTGGAATTTGGGGAAAAAAGCTCGGCTCGGTTCGGCTCGAACATGTCGAACCGTTCGAACATGTTCGGCTCGAATCAAGTTATAAAAAAAAATTAGAACATGTTCGGCTCGGTTTTAAAAAACATGTTCGGCTCGAATCAGATATGAATTTATGATATCCGAGCCGAACATGTTCGAACATGTTCGGCTCGACCACCGAATATCTAATTTGTAAGGTTCGGCTCGAAGTTCGAACCCACGAAACGAGCCCGAATCGAGCTTTTTCGAGCCGAATACTCCGGATCGAATCGAATACTTAGGTTCATTTACAGCCCTAGTCGCCATATTTGTGGATATGATAGAAAAGTTTTTAGCGTGTTTGGTGATTCCTTTGAACAATGTCTAAATAATCTTGAAAATGTGTTGAGTAGATGTGAGGAGACGAATTTGGTGCTAAATTGGGAGAAGTGTCATTTAATGGTTACGGAGGGGATAGTCTTAGGGCATAAGATATCTAGTAAGGGTATAGAGGTAGACAAGGCTAAGGTAGAAGCGATAGCTAAGCTTCCTATGCCCACCAACCTAAAGACTCTTAGGGGTTTTCTAGGCCATGTGGGATTCTATCGTAGGTTCATTAAGGATTTCTCGAAAATCGCCCGTCCTCTTACTCTTCTTCTTGGAAAAGACGTCCCGTTTGATTTTGACAAAGCTTGTGTTGAAGCATTTTTTATGCTCAAGCAACTGCTTGTATCCGCTCCCATCTTAGTTGCCCCGAAATGGGATCAAGAATTTGAGCTCATGTGTGATGCGAGTGACACCGCGGTCGGTGCGGTCCTCGGTCAAAAAATCGACAAAATCTTCAAGCCTATTGCGTATGCTAGTCACACCTTGAATCCAGCCCAACAGAACTACACCACCACTGAAAAAGAGCTTTTAGCAGTTGTCTTTGCGTTCGATAAGTTTCGGTCTCATCTAGTAGGTTCTCGGGTAGTTGTCCACACGGATCATGCCGCTTTGCGTTATCTCTTTGCCAAGCAAGATGCCAAGCCCCGTCTCTTAAGGTGGATCTTGCTCTTGCAAGAGTTTGATTTAGAGATCCGTGATAGGAAAGGTTGTGAGAACGTCGTAGCCGACCACTTAAGTCGTATGGAGCTTAGTGAGGAGTTGATTAAAGCACAAACTGAGATAAACGATTCTTTTCCTCACGAGCAACTCTATGCACTTGACACCCTTCTTCCGGCTAAGAAAGGAAACTTTCTAAAAGTCGGTAAGGAAGGTAGTCCTTGGTTTGCTCCTTTTGTTAACTACCACGAGTGCGGTTTTGTAGATCCCGACCTTGACTCGAACCAAAGGCGTAAATTACTTAGTGAGGTTGGTAAGTATGTGTGGGAAGATCCTTGTCTATATAGGTTGTGTTCGGATGGCATTTTGAGGAGATGCATCCCGGAGGGAGAAATTTTGAGTGCTCTTTCGCTTTGTCACGACAAAGAGGCCGGAGGCCACTTCTCGGGCAAAGAACCGCTTTGAAAGTGTTGCAAAGTGGATCAGATTGGCCCACTCTGTTTGAGACGCACATGCTTATGTGAAATCTTGTGACGCTTGTCAAAGGTCCGGTCGTATATCAAGAAGAAGTGAGATGCCTCAGAAGCCGATCATAGTGTGTGAGATTTTTGACGTGTGGGGCATTGACTTCATGGGCCCCTATCCCTCTTCGTGTGGTAACAAGTACATCCTAGTCGCGTGTGATTATGTGTCTAAATGGGTCGAGCCTTAGCTACACCCACCAATGATAGGAATGTTGTTATCCGGTTTCTTAGAAAGAACATCTTACATCGGTTTGGGGTGCCACGTGCTATAATCGGTGATAACGGAAGTCATTTTGCCAACAAGCCGCTTTGATAAACTTTTAGAGAAGTATGGTGTGAAACACAAGTTAGGTACCGCCTACCATCCCCAAACGAGTGGTCAAGTTGAAGTCACGAATAGGGGTATTAAGCGTATCTTAGAGAGGACGGTAGACACGAATGTCAAGAGTTGGTCCTTAAAGTTAGATGATGCTTTGTGGGCCCATAGGACAGCCTTTAAGACACCCTTAGGCATGTCACCTTACATGATAGTCTATGGTAAGTCTTGCCATCTTCCCGTAGAGATCGAGCATAAGGCTTATTGGGCCATCAAAATGCTAAACCTCGATGATACCTTAATTGGTGAGAAGCGTATGGCCCAATTGAATGAACTAGATGAGTTCCGCCTTTGTGCTTATGACCTTTCCATGAAGTATAAGGAAAAGACTAAGTTACTCCACGATAAGTTAATTAAACCTCGTGTTTTCAATGAGGGTGATGAAGTCTTATTCTACAATACTCGTTTACATCTTTTCCAAGGGAAGTTGAAGTCTAGGTGGTCCGGTCCCTATGTTGTGTCGAAAGTCTATCCGTCCGGTGCTATAGAAATCACCCATCCTAAGTTCGGCACGTTTACCACTAATGGCTTAAGGTTGAAAAGGTATGAGCGGTTGCCCTATGATGAAGCACTAGAAATAGTGCATCTTGAAGACCCCATACCGTGTGACGAATCTTGTAAGTCTTGTCATGGACTTTAAACCTTGACTCGTTTAATTCTGAATCCACCGTCCATCTTTCTACCCGTTCTCGCCTTGTGCCAACGGTATAACCTTGAAAAAGTTGGCACCGTATAATCCATCTTGTCGAGCCAACGACGTAAAACAAAGGCGCTTGGGGGAGGCAACCCACCATTTCGTAGTTTGTTGAGTTAGTTTGATGTTTCTAGAGGTCTCGGGGTGGTTAGAGTCAAGTGTGGGGTAGAAATTCTGAGTTTTCCTAGTTTCTGGTCTAAACGCGCGTTTCCCCCTTTCAAACGTGCGTTTACAGCTTTTTCTGGCTAAACGCGCGTTTAAAACCATCTCAAACGCGCGTTTGAAGCCTAAACTTTCTGTTCTTGTTCTCTCGCCTCAAACGCGCGTTTCACTCACAAAACGCGTTTGGACATGCGAACGCGCGCGTTCCACTCATTCCAAACGCGCGTTTGGGTTCATCTTCTTTAAATACCTGCTCCCCAAACCGGCGTTTCAAAAATCGGAAATTCTCAACCCTAAACGTCCGGCAGCCGCATTTCAACCCCTTTCACTCGAAATCCTTCGTTTCTCAACCGTTTTTGGCGATTTAAAGCCCATTCAACACCTCTCAATCTCTTCTTTTGATTTCAACAAGCCATTCCAACAACAAATCCCCCAAATCCTCGATTTGATCGGCATTTTTGGCGGTTTTTCACCGAAGTCGAATTTGCTCAATTTCGACGTTTCGAGGCTCGTTCTTCGCTCCAAATCGTTCCTATCATCTCTCTTAAGCATAGAACAGGTATATTTCGTATTTACGTTTAAGTTTCGGTTAGGGTTAGTTTTGGCCTATTTTGGTTTAATGCCCCTTTCTCGTTATTTATTGTTATTGATGATTATATCCTGTTTCTGTTTGTTTTGTTTGTTTTGTTGATCGATGGTGAATGTTGTGGCTTTTGTGGGGTGCTTCATTGTGGATGGTTGGTTTGTTTGAAATCCCGGTTGGATGATAACCGGGTCGTTTTTGATGTTGATATTGGTTGTGGGATGTTGTTTGGATGATTTTCAGTGAGAATGAAGGAAACTAAACGAAAGGAAACCGAGGGTAAGGGTAAGGGAAAGCAACCCGTGACAAGGCAAGCCCCCAAAAAACAGAAAACCCTAGTTTATCCTCGGGGACCTACGGGTGGTATTAGGATCCGAGAGAGTAGAAATCCTCGAGCCCTTAGGCCATTGGGACAGTTGAGAGATGAGACTTCTGATGAAGATTTTGAGCCGGATACCGAGGGGAGGAATACTAGTAGTGATAGTGAGGAGGCGACAGACCTTGAAAGCGATGTGCCCTTGGCACATTTGCAAGCCAAGAAAGTAACAACACCTGTTTCACCTCCTCCACAACCTACCCCCCACTGAATGCCCCGAGCAAAACCCTCCTCTAGCCCCTCCCATGATGATATTATCCTTTTTGAGCAAATGCGTTTAACTCACCGGTTGCCCTGTCTAACTATAATGAGTATATCGCTGTGAAAAACATGTGTTATGAGAGGGGGCTAGACCTCAAAGTTGTGCCTCAACCCTTCATTGACAACTTAAGGAAGAGAGGGTGGAATAATCTGATTTATGAACCTGAGGGGCATCTGAATTTGTCAATAGTCCGGGAATGGTATGCAAATTTCAGTGTGGCTAATCTGGAATCCGGGTTTATCAAAGCTAGAGGGGTTAATGTCCCGTGGACCGTCAAAGCTATCAATGATTATTATCGGATACCGGCTTTCGAGGGGCAGGATTATATAGGTTGGTTCGCAGCGAGGTCACATTGGGATACTACTGACAACCTAGATCCATTAGAGGAGATGAGGAAAGCAATCAACCCCGACTTACCGTGGATTTCAAAAGGTAGCAATGTGAGGAGTCAGTTGGTGACGACGACTTGGCCGGATGATTGGAAAGTGAAAGCAAAGTTTTCTCAGAACCGCCTACTACCGAAAGACAACATCACGCACTTCCACATTAAGGATTTGCAACTGTTGTATGCTCTACACTATGATCTGAAGGTAGACGTCGGGAAAACCATCTTTGAGGAATTTAGAGAAAATCAAAAGGTTAAGCGTCGGATGATTATGTGCCCTTATCTTATCCATGGCTTGTGCACGGGAGCATTGGTGAAAGAGTATCCTGATGATCAGATCCTAAGGAAAAAGAACCTCCCCGTGATGCCTAAGCCATTCAATGCCCGCACCACTTCCAGACCCCCTAGGCCCACCCCACGCCCTATTCACACCGTTCTCCGCCCCACTGCCCCTACTGCCTCCACCACACTCCCTATACCTCCACCTCTCACTACCACTACTACCTCCACCACACTCCCTATACCTCCACCTCTCACTACCACCACTACTACCACTACTACACCCCCACCTCCTCCCTCTACTACTGGACCTTCCACCACACCTACACCTCCACCTTCTATACACACTACCGGGGGGCCATGGCTTAGTGAGCGGCAGGGGCTTCTGATTGCGCACAAGCAGAGAGACTGGATGGATAGTCTGAGGGTGACACTAAACGGCATTGTGGAGAATCAGCGGGTATTGGCTCAAGAGAGGCAGGTTGAGCTTCCTGAGTTGGACCTAGATATTGCACCGTTTCAGTATACCCCAGAGATCGAGGCAGATTTGCAGAGGGTCACAGAGGAGATGTTTGTTGATGATCCAGATGAGGGGTTTGATGACATTGCTGTGGATGATCTGCTGAGCACAGATGCAGCTGGGACAGAGGCAGTGAGGACAGGTGTTGCAGGACCTACACAGACTGAGAGTGCAGCTGATGTGGTTGCACCACCATCAGGCACACCAGATCCCACTATTGACGTACATGGACATGGAGCAGACTAGCATGTTTTCTCATGAAATTCTTATTGTATTTACCTACTAGTCTGTCTCTTTTATACTTTGACATTTCACTTACTTTTGGCGTTCTTCCATCATACTTTGGACACACTTCACTTTTTCTTGCACGTGCACTTATTTTTGAGCCCCTGAGGCCTGCTTGACCGTGTATGTTTCCCTTTTTATTGATTGATACTGTGGGATGACGAGGATGTTTTTAGTAGCTTATATTTAATGCATGGATGTCCTGTACCTTATTTTGATCTGATTGTATCCTTCCATTGCATATCCCGTATTTCCCCCTCTTTATGCTTTGATCTCGTCACCGTGGCTTAGACTCGTTATTTTATGTACCCTCTTACCCTATTGCCTGCTTTTTAGTACGCGGATTATGTCCCGTACATGCGCTGTCTTTGTTTCTGTTGATCTCGCTCTAGGTTACGGGATGGATTCATACGAGGTTATCACGAGTTTCGAGTCACGGTTGCGCCTTTCTGCCGGGTCTTTTGGTCAAACAGCTAAGTCTTTTACGCTTCTTATCTCTCACACACTGAGGACAGTGTTTCGTTTAAGTGTGGGGTGGGGGACTTAGCCGTTTTATTGTTTTTATTGTTGAATGTGCAATATGTGTGGTATACTTAGCCCATGATCGGGCTTGAGTCGATTTTTGGGTGATTTTAAATTTTTTTCAAGGGTTCCCGACACTGTGTTGTTTGTGCTATGTCTTTACTCGAGTGGTGGCCATCTTAGTAGGGCCCCGAACATGTGCACTTCGGTTTGATCTTATCTTGAGAATAGAATTTATTATTTTCACGAAAGCTACACTTTGTGCACAATTTGATTACTACCACCTCTCATACCACTAGTCTCGAGGCGAAATAGAAAGGTTTACCTAAGTAGGACACGGGATGACGGTTATGGCGTCTCTTTGACCCTACTAAAGCCAAATAAGCCTTATCCCAACATTAAACCTTCGTAGCCCCTCTCAGCCTTGATAGAATGGTCTGACCACCATTCGTTTTTATAGCCATTTTGTTACTTAGTCAGAAACCTACCTTGAGCTTTATTTATGGTCACATTCCCTTCATTCATACCCTACGAGTGGACCTAGTATTTTGTGAGGCCACACTTGCTAAGGCAAGTGTGGGGTGGGGGAAATGATGTTTTGATGGTTGGTGTTTCCTTGTTTGGAGCTATAAGGAGAAGATGAGCTCATTTGGGCTTAGTGTTTGGGTTTGGCACAAAAAGAAAAGAAAAATCTGTGAAATTCTTCATTCTTTCAAAAAAAAAAAAAAAAAGAGAAGAGAAAAAGAGAACTCAAACAATCAAAGTTCAAAATATATTAGAAAGTTCTCAATAAATAAGAGTTTGGTGTATAGAAATAAAGGGTTGGAATCAAAGTAATGAGCTCAAAAGTTACACTTATGATGTTGGAGTTGGGATAGTGAGATAGGTGCTAATGTATTCGACCTCGCCTTATGAAACTTGAAACATAGTTGAATTAGGCAATGAGTTCGGGTATATTAGCATTCTATGGTTCTCAAAGTGTTAAACTAATCAAAAAGGAGTTTGGATGGTTTGTATGTTAGAGATAAGGTGATACACTTGTTGATTAGGTTCACTCATTACTCCTTTTCCCAGCCCCCAAATGATCCTTTTCGATTAACCGGAATTACCTAGCCTAACGTTATAACCCTTCAAGTCCTACCCGATCGTGTCCAAACTTAGTGACCTTGATTAGTGGAGAGGCTAGTTGGTATGAGACGGTTGGTAGGCTTTTGGTCGGGATTCAAGCCCGACAATCTTTTTGAACACGTTGATGTAGCTCTACACCACACACACTCTATTCTCTTGATAATGTTGTACCGGTGTGCGTATGTTCGTGTGTCTTACTTCATGATTACCTCGAGGTGTGGATAGTAGCACCTACGTCACAATGTTGAATCCTAGGTTTTTTTAAACGCCTAGTTTACTCGAGGCGAGCAAAGGCTAAGTGTGGGGTGGTTGATGGGAGTCAACTTTACGTGAATCCAAGGCACTAATTACCCCGTTTATCACACTTTCAAAGACAATTTTGGGTAAATTAGACCATTTTCGGGTGATATCGTGAGCTTATGGCACGGGAACGAATCCGCTACTTTGATGAATTCACACCCTTTTTGTTGGTATTAACTCCATTCCCGAGCACTTTTACCCTCGGAATTGTTTGGATGTTGTGGTGGTATGTGATATTGAAGGGTATTGGTGTCTCGAGGACCCGAAGGTGACGATTTATGGTGAAAAAGCATGACCAAGGCAAGACGAGGGACTAAAAGGGAAAAAGTGAAGATTTGGGAAAACAGGGTTCAAGCGCGCGCTTGAAACCCCAAACGCGCGTTCCATGCCTTTAAACGCACGCGTTTGAATCCCCAAACGCGCGTTCCAGAAGTTCAGACCAGATTCAGAGTTGAAGCCCTCTAAACGCACGTTTGGGAACCAGGCCAAACGTGCGTTCCAAGATCCTAAACGCACATTTGAACCTTCCTAAACACGCGTTCCAGATGAAGAACATTCAAGTCCCTGCCCAGAATTTATGTGTAACGCACGTTCCAGCCAAGCGAGACGCACGTTTGAAGATCCCAAACGCGCGTTCCAGATCCTTAAACGCGCGTTTGGACCCTTTTTGCAGCAGATTTTCCCTTCACCTATAAATACCCCCCTTAGACATTTTCTTACATATCAAGCTTTTCTTAGCAAAACTCTACCCATCTTTTGCTCGAATTTTGTAATAGCTTAGAATACTCTCTCTTAGTGTAAATCAACAACATCTTAGCATAATCTTTCCATTTCTTAGCTTAGATTTTCATTCCAAACATTAAGAGACCACCTTTTAATTACTTCTTTATTTTGTACTTTTTGGATCTCAACTCGAATCTCTGCAATTTTACGGTATATTTCTCTTCTCTTTTACTTGTTATGGCTTTCATTTACTGTTTTGTGTATGTTTTGATTAGTATAATGAGTAGCTAAATCCTCTTCATAGCCGGGTCATGTGAAATTTGGTGAAATCACCCTTTGGGTGATGAAATTGGGAGTGGGTAGTTCTTTTTATTGTTGTATCTTGCATATTTCACGTCTTAGAACTTGTTATAACGGATTTGGGCTAGATTGATCACCTAGGTCAAAAATCACACACATCAATCTTGAGAGTTGTTCGAGATAGAGGGTGTGGGAAAAGGGTTCTAGGATCGCGCATTGTAGTGCGAGGTTACTCGTTTTAACGTTTAAACGGCTCTCGTGCTCAACATGTCTTGTGAGTGAATCTTCTTTAGGGGAGGTTAATTGACTTGGCTTAAGGTGTTGGGGAAGAGTTGTTCAGACCCTAGCACCGGGATTAGGAGCTCGTACCCGTGAAATTGAATGCAAGAGTTTGTCCGTTATTGCACACTCCCGGTTTTGTCATTCCTTGGGGTGAAATTAGCTATTTTGATCATGGTTCGGCTATGTCTCTTTAACTATCTTTAAAATCTAGTAGTTTAATCTTCTTTCTCTCTTTTTATCCTTAGACTCTTCAGTTAGAATCACTTAGTGTCGTTGTAGTTAACACAACCTTAAAATCATTGATCACCTAGACTAAGCATCACGTTCACTTTGGTACTTGCAAGCACGATTCCTTTGGTTTCGACCTCGTACTCCTGTAGCTATTCTAGCAATCGACCCGGTACACTGCCGGTTAGAGAGTTAGTTTACCCACGGTTTCGAGTCCTTTATAAATTGTTTTTGTTGGGTGGATTTTAGCTCAATCAGACCTCGGTGGGAACTTCTTCTTCCTCGTCCACATCAGCAAGTAGTTCCGCAAAATTTGCCACTGTCAATAAAACGAGAAGAAGATTAGCACAAGTATTCCATAAAATTCATCAACAGAGAACACAGTCAAAACAAAGATCCTACAATTTCTATACTCCGCCCTGCTTAATTCCTTATAAGGATCAGGCCCAACAGTCAGCAGTTGAGCCGATTCGATCAACTTTGAAGAAAGTTTCTTCACACGAAGATAAACACCACTCTTCCGGATGTCGTCGATCAGTTTCTTGTCCACGTCCGTAGGCCGAGGATCGCTACCCAGGTCGGTAGAATTCCACCTACCCAAGTTGACCTCCACCTCCGGACAAATAAAGAAAAATCGAGACTTCCAACCCTTGTAGGAAGTTTCCCCCAGTTCATTAAACTGACCGTCAGACATAAAATCGCTTCGGCGAGGAAAGTAATAATATCCGTCCTGGCCAGGGACTTGCTTGCGTTGATAAAAGAGCCGAAACGCCTTGACTGTGAAAGGGATGTAGGCACATCGACACCAGATGGCAAATCCTACTATCGCCCTTATGCCATTTGGAACTATTTGGGCCAGACCCAACCCATAATGCTTCAAGACAGCCAATAGAGCTGGGCAAATGGGAAACCTCAAGCCACAGAGGAGTTGCTCCTTGTATACGGCACAGTAGCCTGCCGGAGCCCGGTAGGCATAGATACCCGGAGCAGGGAAAATAGGTTTGAACAACGGATTCTCCAGTTTGTATTGCTTGCAAAGAGAAGTTACATCCTTCTAGGTCAATTTGTTATCAATACCGTGATAAGAAGCTTGGGATTTTAGGGCCATATGAGCTTTTAGTGTCAAGACGAATTTAAAAGTTCCAGAGGAAGGTGGAGGACCTGTGTAAGATGGAACAAATAGGGGGGCTAGTACAAGGGTTTCAAATCCTCTACGATTAATGAAAGGAGTGCGAACAGAGTTTTCGACTCGTGGAAAAGAAGAAGCGCCAGAGGTAACCCTAAATTAGGAGCTTTCATCTTCCGATTCTGGCTCAGATTCGAACAGAGCTTCAATGGAACTATCGTTGAGAATCATAGGCTCGCTCATTAACTATAAAAAGTAAAAACGATAAAGAACAAAAAGAGCTTACTTGTATGAAGGAGTTAAAGATTGGGATGGCAACCGGAAGCTTCAATCTTGGTTGTAAATGACTTATGTAATGTCTGAAGAGACGTGACAAGATGGAGTGGTTATATGTCCCAAAAAGTAAGCTAGGGAAAACCGTTTCATTATTACCCATATATAAGATGCTTCATTTCCCGTGTCCGTCATCACAATGTGATAACGGTAACGGAGCCACGTGTCAAGCCTACCCTAGAATGATCCCGTTCTGCTTCACTAGTAAGGTCTACCCGGCCTCCATGGAGTCCAGCCAGACCTAGGGGGCTTATGATGATGGTCAGGATAGATCATGTCACGTGTCATTCAAAGAATGGTGTTAAAGAAAGGCCCTGGGGCCAGGAGCTCCTTCTCGGATTGGTCTGACCCACGGGGGGGGGGTCTTCCCTCTCTCTCCCCGATCTGACCACTGTAGGATGGCTCGGTCATGGAAGTTAGGGAGAGACTGGTCGAGACGACCTGAGGTGCCCGATGCAGGACGTCGGGGCTCTTCCCTTTAAGAGGAGTTTAAGCACGTGCCTATTTAAATAGGTAAAGAAGGTGAATCATGTGATTATAGGATACAGATCTACTAATTTAAACATAATCATAATTATCTCTTAATAAATGATTTACACAAAATAATCCTTAGGGTTTAAGAGTATTATACTTGTCAAACAAAAAAAGAGGGCGAGACGCCTCCATATATAAACTACCCTAAGGAACTACGGAGACTTGATTCCAATTATATTCATTGGATACGTAGGCAACTTGAGAGAAACTAACTCTCAAGCTCAGTCTAAATCACATCCCAATTTCTATCTCCATTGTTATCAGTTCTTGATAAGTCGTTCTAGAGTATTTAAACCCAGACAGTATACCTGACGATCTCCAGCATCGTCAAATCCAAAAAGGATCTTTTAACTTACATGATATTAATAGGTACAATGAATGAAATAATTAATGTAGGACTTTGAGATCCATAACTTACACATTGAATATGATTAAGTAACCCTTAATGGACATCCAAATATATCACATATTTCACAACACTCCCCTTCATATGTCCATTATACAATGAATATACAACTCATTTGATTGTTGGATCTGCGTTGCGTAACGAAAATGTCATGTACTATAAACTTTGCTAGAAAAACCCAGTGGGACAAAAACTAGACAAGGAATATAGTTAATGACATATGCATTTTTATGTGTTTCATTGACTTCCTCGTTAAAAACCTTTAACTAAGAAAAACCCTGTGGAAAAAAAAACATAGTTAAAGGAAAAAAGAGTACAATAATTGGTCTGCAGGACCAAAACATCAAGATTGTTTTGAAGCTGTCGCTCTCCTGGCGACATCAGGTCTTTCTAATGTACGGATCCAATACTATAAACATATTTCTTAGTGAACAAATCTGTCAGATTGTCACTATAGCGTCCTATTTATAAGTTATATCTCTTTTAGAATTTAATTTGAATGTAGGGGCTAAAAATTGTCATACCCGCTAGTCATTTGTGCAACACAATCAAGATTGTCCTTATATATAACGATAGGGGATGTAAGAGCATTCGCATCAGATACTCTTAACGAATTCTATACTTTACAGTTTTAAACATATATGTTTCTAGTTTACAGAATCTTTATCCAATATGAAATGCATCAGATTCTCTATTTTACATAATGCAATAGGCATAAAGTAAAATTTACAGAATCTGTAAGAATGCGGTAGATGTATAGGAAATTTTACAGAATCTGTAGTTTACAGTAAAAAATAAAGTATCTGCTGCAGTGTTATTTTTCATGTTGAAATCTCTAAAATAGAGTTTTTGAAGGATTTACAGTATCTACTGCAAGTGCTCTAATACCACACGACTCATGTCATTATGCATGGGCTATTTATATATGTTCCTTCTTCATAAGGAATTTACTTATTGATCTTATTGAAGAAAATCAGAATACACAACGGAAGACTCAAATTTTTTTATTGAATTGATGAATAAACAATACAATACTTCTCCATTATATAGGAGATATGGGAGAGAATGTGATAACAACCTAATTCAAAATAAATAATCCTAAAAATAAATATTTATTTAAATAAAGATAAATAGATTTTATACCAACTAAATCTATCGTTTTTCTTTTGAACGTCACCATCTTATATTCCATTTGAACCACCTTTATCTTTTACTTTATTATTTATCACATTTAATATGATTGTCTTAGGCAATATAACGACATTTTCCACTCAACAATATACATGTTGCGATTTTATATCTAAAATTCAGCATAAAGTTTCATATAAATATTCACGTCTAATGACTTATAAATATGCGGTCACCACGACATATGAAAATTTTTAGTTGCTGCCAGAGTCATTAAGTAGCGGAAATCGATATTATCCGTAGTGGGAGAATATAAATGATCAAAATCAATATTTGGTCACTAAAAAAACCAAACTTTTCAAGCCAATGTCAGCCTCAATTGCATATTTCATTTTTACCCAGTCATTGTTCTTGTAGCACTTGACTATTGACTTGGGTACTGTATCCAGATTAAATAGCGAAGTATGAGGCAACGATGTCATCGACGACTGTGTTAGTATTCATGTATATTGTTGATCTCCGACCAGGGGTTGACGACTGTGTTATAAAATTCTCCATAATATTCATTGCTAATTTGACATTAGCACAAACCAAATCTTTATCAATGTATGAATCTGATTGTTTTGTAACCCGAATATTTAATCATTTGATGCACATGCCAATTTATTCGGGGTGTTTGTCTTCAAGACATATATCTTCAAAATATTTCACGTGGGACTTAAAATTAATATTGAATACATTTTTCTGTGATTTTTTATGTTTTACAACGACCGGTCTTCTACGCATTGCGCGTAGATAATATTATCAATCAAATTTGATTTGGTGTCGTTTTAGTAGTTACTCTATTATATTCAAAAATATCATCTGACAGAATAGTTGCAAAGTATTGCAAGTTAAATTATTTTCGCAATTCAGTTTAACTGATGCGTGCAAGATCTTTTATTTTTATAAATTTTCTAAGCATTCTTTAATTTAAAATGAGGTTTTCTTATCTCCTCCTAATGCCGCAAAATGATCTTCATTATAGTAGTTGCACCGAGCAATAACTTGATGCTCTATCAGTCGCTTCAAATGAATTACACAATGATTTTTGCTAAATGAACCTCATGATCAAATGCTATTTGACTTTTGTTTCCAATGATTATAAATTTAATTAACTCTCTCATATCAATGAGATTTATATATTTTGGAAACAAACTTCTCATTCGCTACATGCATTTAGAATAAATATCAACATAGCCCTATGTCATTTCAGATTTTCAAGAATCATTCACATTGTTTTTTACATTCTTTAGGGGGTTTCAATAAAATAATATAATACAATGAACTTCATGTTCATTTTCTCTCCCACATAAGATTGACAATGCTTATTGTGTCTTATATTGATAGGCTATATAGCTATTTTAGGATATGTCCTTCTAGGACTCCTATATTACCAGAACATTTATAAAATAATTCACATGGTAAATAGGGTCAACACTGTATGTATATTACGTGAATTAATCACGACTATTTAGATATGAGCTTCAATTTCATTTATATTATAATGTTTGTCACGAGTTATAATATATTTTCAATAATTTTTCCACCCGATAATCTCGGACAATACTTTTCTCACAATCGATATCAAGAATATTTGCAATTACCCATGATGGATTCTACATTTTAACATGATATCCTCTTATTTGGGTGATGATACCTAACCCGAGCTATGCCACGTGTCACCTTTGGAGGGTGCATAGTAAATGATTAGGCCTTAACCTTAGGGCATTAAGGGCCAGGGACTAGAGAGGCCGACCTAAGGGCAAGTCGTCAACCCCTGGTCGGAGATCAGCATAAATTCCTCCTCCAGCCAACGCAGGTCGGCCAAGGTCTGGCGAAGAGGAATTTCCCAGTTCGGCCATAGTGGCCTTGGGGGCTGAGCGCAGGACGCTCTGCACAACCCGGCTGTTATTCCACGTGGGGGATAACTAAAGGTTTATAAGGAAAGAATCCTAAGTCATAAAGACTCCAATTTTGACATTTAATGTGTCCATAATTACCTCTAAATTATAGGGATTACTGCATGTATATCTTTAGGGAATAATAATAAAATATAATACTTCCATAGCAAGTAATAGGGGCGAAGTGCCACCTATTTAAACCATCCTAAGGAACTACGAAGGATTTGATTCCAATTCTATTATTGGATACGTAGGCAACTCTCAGAAATAACTTGAGAGCTCAGTCTAAACAAACAACAAAACACGTTCCACTTTACAGAAATTAGGGTTTCTAGGGTTTAAGATCTTTATCGCATAGGAGATTGACCCGTATTAATTCTTAGACGGTTTCCAGCATCGTCAATTGGCACTAGAATGAGGGCCTCCTGCCGATAATTGATCAATACAACCCCAGAATTCCTGTGAGTAACCATGGCACCACCGAAGAACACTGCTAAGAAAACTACAGACACAAAAGATCCAAATCAACAGGGCGGAACAGCTTCAACCGCACAAGTAGAAGCCCATGATGCAGCTGCCCAGAAAAGAGCAAATATTATCGAAGATCAGCCTAATCTAGTCCTTCAAGGTCCTGCCAATCAGGTATTGGTTGAGGCCTTGAAGAATCTGGATAATACCACTATTAAGGCAATCTTGGATGAAACCCTCAAAGGCAGAGACCCTACGGAGGTCTCAGAGAAAAATATCCATCAACAAGCTCCTAAAAAGCCTGAGATCGTAGAGTCAAGTGCCCACACTGAGCACGAGAATACACGTCAACCTAACGATATGGCTAAGGCCGAACTGGACGCTCTGCTTGGACGATGATCAGACGGTCTCTCTGTGCATCGTCCTTCACCAAACACATTGATAACTACCCCCGACCAGTGGGGTTCAAGATTCCCAAGATCGACTCTTATAGCGGGTCCAAGGATCCTTACGATCACATGCATCAGTACATCTTACACATGAACCTGTACAACGCCTCAGATGAGATGAAGTGCAAAGCCTTTCCTGCACTACTAACAGGAAGGGCCAGAGAGTGGTTCAACAAAATTCCTCCCAGTTCGATCTTTGACTTTGAGACTTTAACTTAGAAATTCGTCCATGCCATTATCGCAGCTCATCCGTTCCAAAGAAATCAGACTCACTTGTTAACTTTAAAGCAAAAACACGAGGAATCCGTATTAGACTTTATAAAATGCTTCAATGAAGAATCTGCACAAGTGCGGGATACAGATGATCGGCTTTTGTTCACCTCTTTCGTGGCAGGTCTGTGAGAGGGACGGTGTTGGTCCCTTGGAAAGGCTAACACAAGTTTAGAGGGGGGGTGAATAAACTTGTCACCAAAAACTTATCCTGAGCTGGAAAAGCCCCAGGAACTGAGTTTCTCCGAAACTCAAACCGATCATCAGTTCAGTTTTGTTCCTGTCCCTTAACTTGTGCGGAGTTCAGTTAGCTCAACTGAGTATAAGTCAATGCTGACTTATATTCAGTCTTGTTAACTGGCAGAGGATAAATAATAGCCTTTAGTGCAATAGATGTGTGAATAGAAATCTAGACCTTCTATATATCGATTCAGTCTTTGACTCGATTAATCCAGTGTTTCTTTGAGTGATAATGCAATAAATAAAACAAACACAAATGTATAAAGTAAATTAACACAAGATTTGTTTATGGAAGTTCCGGGTGGTAATCTCTCGTGCGTCTCCCTTCTCCTGTGGTGTAGGAGGTAACACTAGAATCTTGAGATAACCGTTACAAAATCCTAGGACTATGACAAATCCTTCACACGACACCTAGTTTCACTTTGTCTACACATAATGAAGAAAGGTAAGATTGCTCCTTCATTACTCTGCTGATCTTTTGGAGGTGGAATTGCTCCTTCACCACTCACCACAAATACCAACACATCCATTATTGCCGCACTAAATACTGTGGCAACCAAGTTGCAAACCGTATGAAGAAAGGTAGAATTGCTCTCTTAAAACTATGCACAGCCAACCCTTTTTCACAAAGGTTAGGTTTAGAATTAATCAAAGATTAATTCAGTGAGCTGTCTGATTCTTCTGGATCTCGCTTTGTAGCTCCAAGATGCCTTCTTTCCCCCTCAATGGGTTACTGGATCTTCCTTCGAAGTCTTCAAGGCAATTCCGTTGGCTTCCCCTTTTTCTAGATATATATAATCTGATTTTGTGGATCTAGATTTGGATATTTGAATATGTGCTTGTAAAGCTCTTTTTGTAATCCTCCTCTCTCTCTCTGTTTCAGGTGGTTCTCTTGTGTATTTATAGGGGTGATGTAACGGTCACTAGCTCTTGTAGCCGTTACACTTGTCGTTTAGCCAACGTTCACATGTTCGATCTTTTGTCGTATTGTCGAGTTTAAATTCAACAAGGCCTTAACTCGCTTTTTCTACTCTTCTTCAAAGCTGAGTACCTTAACATATGACTTTAATTGACTAAGTCGAGTACACCATTCGATTTCTTCTTTCTGGTAGCGATAATCTTTGTCCTTAAGATTATTCGATTTTACATGATCTATAACTCGCCTTCAAGTCACCACAGACTTGCCTCGAATCTGAATTATAGTCACGACTTAATCGACTTTCTAACTTAGTTTGCCACCTCGGTTCTTGATCTTACATGGCGAGTCTTTGTCCTCGCTTCTTGATCTTCTAGATAAGCCAACTGAGTCTCAGGTCCTCAAATGAACTTATCTTCTTCGATTTCTTGCATAACCGAGTTTGAACCCTCGATTCTTTATGTGCATATTCGGTTTTCTTGCTATAACTCGCTTTTCTTGTTGTGACTCAAATTGTTACCTAGTTCCTATTCTATTACAATGCTTGTCCGAAACAACCTATACAAAGTTCGGACTCTAGATAGAATTTATACATTTATCTCTAGACCATTTCTTGCTTCTTCTTTCATTAAGCACTATAACAATTAGTTACGACTTCATCATCATTGGTTGTAAGTGATTTGTCTAATTACGTGACGAATCATCATCAAAACACAAATAATATTTCCAACAGACGGTTACATGCTAAGCTCAACAGCAAACTCCCTCAGACAATGGAAGAATGTTTGGACATAGCCTACAAACATTGTCAGGGAGAAGAAGTAAATCGACTCAAAAGAGAGATGGAAAGAGGTGAAGGCAAGAAGAATAAATCTGAGGATAGGTCCGATAAAAAAAGAAAATCAGTCTGGGATCGGGTAACTGTACCCATCTCTGATCGGCTAGGGAAGAAAGGAGCTCTGCAGGACAGAGACTTCATCCCTTTGAACAGATCTCGCGAGCAGGTCCTCGCGATTATGGAAAGAAAGGGCATAGCCAAGACTCCACCTCCCATGAGAGGTCTTAGAGAAAGGAGAGACCCCAACAAATATTGTAAATATCACAAGGACGTTGGGCACGACTCAGAGCAGTGCAAAGATTTAATCTGAGATATTGATGCAGCTGTGATGGAAGGAAAGCTCGATGAGGTCATAGATCAGTCTCATCAGGCCGAACCACGGGGACGACGTGAGTTTAAGCATCGGAATAACAATGATAGAGATAACCGAGAAGAGTATCGGAGAAGAAGGGATCATTCCCCAGACCACGATAGTCTAGGGGATAACCGGCATGTGAACATGATCAACCCCATATTTGGAGGGCAGAACAGCTTAATCAAAGACGATGACACGGGTAGGAGCAGGTCTGCTACCCCCACCTCTTCTAGTAAAAGGCAAAAAATGTCGGGGGAGGTGGTTTATGGCCCAAGGGATTCACTGCCATTAGTGACTAATAACGAGGGGCTCGTAATAGAAGCAGTGATCAGTAAGAACCGAACAATGTGAATTTGTGTAGACACAGGCCGTGCCATAAATATCCTCTACTACAATGTGTTTGGAGTGATGAAACTGAAGGACGCCGACCTGACCCCTGTTTCAGCTCCCCTGTTCGGCTTCGCCGGACCTCTTGTACATCCAATAGGGGTGATCAAACTCCTTACTACTTTTGGAGAAGAGACGAAAGGCAAGACCCTAATGGTGGATTATATAGTGGTGAAGGAACCGTCCGCGTACAATGTGATTATGGGAAGACCCGCGCTAATCGACCTCCGAGCTGTGACCTCACCAGCTCATGTCAGCATGAAAATTCCAATGGCAGAAGGCTCTTTCGAAATTAAAAGAGATGTGGAAATAGCCAGGAGCTACTACACAGCGACGATAAATGGGAAAATGATGGTCCAATAGGTAAGTATTGAAGAACTGCTTCCCGAAGATGAGGAAAACTGGTCATTTGAAGATCAGACAGAGGTTGTTCGTCTATGCGACGAGCAGGAGGACTCAACCGTTGGTGTAGGGGCATGGATTCCAGCCCCACTCAAAGAATCTTTGATAAATCTCTTGAGAGAATTTAAAGATGTGTTTGCATGGAAATCAGAGGATACGCCTGGGTTATCTCCCCACCTGGCAGTTCATAGGTTGAACATAGACCAGAGCCAAAATCCGATTCGCCAAAAGAAAAGGCTTTTCGCCTCAGAACACATCTGGGCAATTAAGCAAGATATAACCAAACTGTTGCAGGCCAACATAATGAAAGAAGTTATATACCCTGAATGGTTAGCAAATCCTATACTAGTCAAGAAACCAGATGGGAGCAGGAAGATGTGTGTGGATTTCACGGATCTCAAAAAGGCGTGTCCAAAGGATTGTTATGCCCTACCCAAGATTGACCGTCTAGTGGACTCAACAGTGGGATATGAAGTGTTCGCATTCTTAGATGCATACAAAGGTTACCACCAGATCGTAATGGATCTGGAGGATGCAGAAAAAACGGCCTTTGTAACAGAATTTGGGACGTACTACTACATCACCATTCCTTTTGGCCTGAAGAATGCAAGAGCAACCTATCAGAGGGCTGTAAACCAAATTTTGGCCGACCAGATCGGGAGATGTATGGAAGTGTACGTGGATGACCTCCTGATCAAGAGTATGTCTCTTGACCAATACCTGAATGATGTCAGGGAAGTGTTTGGAGTTCTAAGGAAAACTCGGATGAAGCTTAACCCAAAGAAATGCACATTTAGGGTCTGATCAGGGAAGTTCCTAAGGTACATGATATCAAGAGACGGGATCAGAGCAAACCCAGATAAGATTGATGCACTAAAGACAATGTCCCCGCTAAAAAACATCAAAGAGGTATATCGTTTAATAGGACGAATAGCGGTTTTGAATAGGTTCCTATTGAGATCGGCACAACGTGCCTTACCTTTTTTCAAGATTCTGAGAAGAGCTAGTCCTTTTCGGTGGGACGAGAAAAGCCAGAAGGCCTTTGAAGAACTGAAATTGTACTTGGCCGAACTGCCTACTTTAACCACTCCTCATAAAGGAGAACCACTGTTCGTTTACTTGGCAGTATGTGAAGAAGCACTGAGCGCAATACTCATTAAAGAACACGGCAAACAGTAGATCCCGGTTTTCTTTGTGAGCAAAGCACTCCATGGACCAGAGGTCAGATATTCAAATGCGGAAAAGTTAGCATTGTCATTAGTGCATGCATCAAGGAAGTTGAGACCCTACTTCCAGGCACATACGATTATTGTGTTCACTGATCAGCCACTACGACAGATTTTAGGACGACCAGAAACCTCAGGTAGGTTAGCAAAGTGGGTTGTTGAACTAGAAGAATACGACATTGATTTTCATCCCGGAACTGCAATCAGCACAGGCCTTAGCGGACTTCCTGGCGGAAGGGATAGCTGTTCGCCTAGAAGATGATCAACCGAAGCAGGAGGAAGAAAAATGGAACTTATATGTTGACGGTGCAGCAAGCAAAGATGGAGTAGGGGCAGGTCTCCTACTCGTCAGTCCGAAAGGGGAAGAATTCCCCTATGCGTTAAGGTTTGATTTCAAGGCCACTAATAACAAAGCAGAATATAAGGCCTTAATTACATGACTCAAATTGGCGAACAAGCTTGGAGCAGATAATCTGCAGGTATACAGTGACTCACAACTCGTTGTAAACCATATAAACGGGGAATACGAGGCTAAAGAGAAGCCTATGAAGAAGTACTTAGCAACAGCTAAAACTCTGCTAGGAAAGTTTCAACAGGTCCAGGTCGACCAAATACCCCGAACTGAGGACAGAAGAGCAGATGCCTTGTCAAAATTGGCCTCAAATTTTGTATCAGAGAGGAAAGTGTTAGTGCAGCTTTTAAAGGAGAGAAGCTACGATCAGCAAGCTATTCAGCCGATAAGTCAGGTCAGTACGTGGATGGACCTTATCAGTTCCTATCTTAGATATAATATCTTGCCTCAAGACAAGATTCCGGCCAGGAAGATGAAACTCTTAGCGACCAGACATGCGTTGTTCGAAGAAGTGCTCTATCGCAGGTCGTACATTGCACCATGGCTTAAATGCGTAACAAATGAAGAAGGAAATTACCTTATCAGAGAAATACATTTGGGCATTTGTGGAAATCAACCTGGAGCTCGGACCTTAGCAAGAAAGTGCAGGCTGTTCGGCTATTATTGGCCAACAATGTTGGAAGAAGCTAAAGAGTTAGTGGAAAGATGCAAGTCATGCCAGGTGCACGATAACATCTCACATCAGCCATCCCAAGACATGGTTCCGGTAGTAACCCCTTGGCCTTTCGATCAGTGGGGGGTAGATCTTGTAGGGCCATTGCCCAAAGCCCCTGGAAATGTCTGATTCCTAATCATAGCAGTGGATTATTTCACCAAGTGGGTTGAAGCTGAACCGTTAGCTACCAGAACAGGGAAACATATACAAAATTTTTTGTGGAAGAACATTGTGTGCAGGTATGGAATACCAAAAACATTAATCTCAGACAATGGAACTCAATTTGAAGATAGAATTGTCAGAGAATGCTGTGCCGAATTGCACATAACTCAGCATTTCACCTCATTTGGTTATCCCCAAGCTAATGGGCAAGTCGAACAGACCACCAGGCAGATCAAGACAGGGCTGAAGAAAGGCCTAGATGAAGAAGGGGAAAGTTGGACCGAGCATTTTCCTAACATCTTATAGGCATACAGAACAACGCCTAACTCGGCCATAAAAGAGCTCTTTTGTACATCACATTCCAAATCCTAAATATCTGAATCATGGACACATCAAGCTCTTTTGTACATCACAATTCCAAGAGCTAATAGTTCTTGTGTAAAAATAGAGAGCATCCTATAGAGAGTTGGAGAGAGGGGAAAAAGGCCGGTCTAGCAACCGTAGTTTTCCAATAGCAATCCATGATGGATTCCGGCAGGCTATTTGTGTGGACTAGCGGTAGAGGCCGAACACTTGGGCGGCTCTATGCAGAACTACTCTTCTTAGACGGTCAAAGCGTCGATCTTTTAGATCAACCAAGGTAACCACCGTCTACTAGCTTATTTGTTTATTGCTTAAACGAAGTCGATCCTGGTTAAAAGGAAATAAAATTTTAAATTCCGCTGCGTTCCCGCGTAGATTTCTTAACACTGGTAGCAGAGCGAGCTTCGAACTTAAGCAATAAGCATGTTATTTTGCGTAGTTAATTAATTTTATCGTTTAAATCACACAATTAAAAGATGAAAGATTTTTTATTCGCAAAAATGATGCATGAAAAGAAAGAAAAAAAAAACCAGATCGGGTGGTGCTAGGCCGACTGGCGGCGGCTGGTCGGCGGCGGCGGCAGCAGGGCAACCAGCTGCCGGCATTCGGTTGACCAGTCAATGCTGGCGGATCTCCAAATTTTTGTTTTGTGTATTTTGTGATTCAATATGGTTCATAGTTGTGATTGATAATTCCCTTTTTGTTTAGTTGTGTCATGTGGCTAACCAATGGTTCAAATAGTTTGGGCCATTGGGATGCCACATGGAAATAAAATAATAATGGCCTTTCTAAATATTTGATTTGAAATAGGCCTTGGCCCTTTCCAAATATTTGATTTGGGAAAAAGCCTTCCAAAATTTTGATTTTGGAAAATGGCCAGGCCGAAACCAAATTTATTTGGCCTTTCCAAATATTTGATTTGGAATAGGCCTAGGCCCTTTCCAAATATTTGATTTGTAAAAGGCCTAGGCCACTTCCAAAATTTTGATTTTGGAAAGTGGTCAGGCCTAAACCAAATTTGGTTTAGGAAGATGCCTTTTGATTTAGGAAACCAAAGGCATCCCTTTTGATTACGAATCAAAAGGAAAGAAACAAAAGAGACATAATTTTAATTTTGATTTATTTTTGGAATAGTTCTAATTTATTAAAATTAAAATTAAAATCGGTTTAAAATTAATCGTTGATTTTATTTCGATTAAAATCATTTAATTAATTAAATGTTAATTAGCTAATTGATTGGATAAAATTATTTAATAGATTAAATGTTAATTGATTCATTAAGACGCAAGTAGTTAAATTTTAATTTTATCTTTTTCATAAGATATTATTGTATGGATTAGATATAGTAGATATAATATGATTATATGGACCCCGATTGATCATGGACTCGACTGGTAGGATCGATGTGAATGATTTAATTTTTCTGTTGGTTTAAAAAAAAAAATTTGTCCTAGGCCGCTATAAAGAACGTGGCCTAGTTTATTTTCTGCATTTATCACATTCCTCAGTAGCCCCCTCCCTGTAAAGTGGGCGGGTGTATTTATTTTATTAGATAGAATTAAATGTAACAAGAATGGAGCAGAATATGAAGACCAATGATAGAAGAATAAAGATTCCATTGGAGATGGCGCATTAAAGATCCTATTGGCGGTTGCAGCTACCCTTAGATTGTGACCCGCGGTTTCGTCAGTTTGTATTCGAAACCACACCTAGGAAAAGTCCATGATCATACCGGTTACTTTACGCATTTATTTATTTTGTGCTTGTATTTATTTTATATGATACGATAGATGCATGACTAGGCACGATCTGGATGAATGTGTAGGATGTATGTCTATAGAGATAGATATACTTGATGAGACCATAATTAAAATTAATTAAGTGAATTAATTTACATAAATACTTCCACCTCAACAGAATCAAGTTGAAATTGTCTCCCCATATTATAATGACGGTGAAGAGCCCTTGTTCGGATCCAACCCATAAGCCAAAGCAGGGTGTTGACCTACCTCGGGTATATCGTCATTATCGAGATATGATCGTATGAGATCTCACGAATATTGGGGTTATGACTTGACTAAGAATTCTCTCGGCCACCACCAAAGCGGGTCGTTTGGATTTTAGAGGCAAGGGGTTTGACTACTTCATAAGATGAAAATTGTCAAAGAGTTGACTAGTCAAACAACAAGAGTCGTATAAGATACGATTGACAAAGGGTTGTTGTCTACCTATTAGACTTTTTTCGGCCCACCAGCCAAAGCGGGGGTCGCGGTAGTTTAGTGGGATCTTGTCCACTAAAGAAATTAAAAATTCTTGAAAGTCAATTGGGAGTAGTTGACTAGTGGGAGCAAAATCATAAACCAAAAGACCATTTTTGATTTTGCGTGTATAAACAACAACACTCTTTTATTTTCATTTTTATGTTGTAGTTTTAGCAAACTTTATATTTATGTTTTATTCTCGATTAGTAAAACCAAATTATGACTGTTACCTTTTGAGAAATGTTCTAAAATATGGTTAAGTAATTTTAATCCTTTTAAAATAATCAATGATACGAGCAATCCCGTTATAGTAGTTAGAGACAAGGAGACTACATATTTGATGCAACACTCCAAGGCTTTAATTACTAATGAAAGCGGAAGCTCATGATATGATTGAATCATTTGAAATAAGTTTCAACGAATTAATCATATATTGGATACGATCAAAGATGATCATTCAGTCATACGAAGACAAATAATTCAAACATTGGATAAGAATGACCAGACCGAATTTTGGAAAGGTTGTTTTCAAAATTGAAAGATTTAAGTATCGACTTAATTCTATCATTGCTTAAAGGTTGATTAGATAGTCAATGTTTTGAATACGATTCAAAAGGTTAAATAAACTATTTAATAAACTTTAGATTTTCTTTATGAAAGGAAATTAAAGACATAGCTCTTGTGATCTTTCTTAAGTATTATGAAGACTACACTAAGAAATATTTACAAGTACATAAATGATTGAAAGGGAAGTTAGGGCATGTGCTTAAATAGAGAACTTATTGAAGTTTCTATTCTAGGCAAGTGAGTTGAGATAAATCTATCTAAGTTCAAAGTCGACTTTAAAGCAAACGTTGTGACACTTACTATATTCTGGATCTAGTAAACTGATAAGGGAACTAAATAAATGTTATTATGTTTCGGTTCTTATGAAGAACATACTTTCAGTTATTTGTTAGGATTTAGTAGACATATTCAATTGTAAAGAATAAATGTTATTCCGATAAAGTTGGAAGGTCACTGAATCTAACATACTAGATTGATGTCACTATATAGTTGATATATGGGATGAGATCTCAACTAAATATTTGTATGGCTGTTATCCTTAATATTTGTGGTTGTTCTAGACATAGTCTCTCTGGAAGGAAAGCGTGTAACTAAACGTCAGTCTGATGATGTTGAACCATATGATTATGAATCATGTGGGTAATACGTATCTTATCTAAAGATGACTAAAACACACTTTTATGAAAAGGTTATAAAATCTAGAAAGTTGTCCAAAGCCTAAACATACCGATGTTTGTTGGCTTATGACAATTAATGCCACAAATAATTGTTTATTAATCTCTACGACTATTTTTTAGAAATAGTCAAGTGAAGTGCATGATTTAGAAAGCCCGAAAAGTTCTAGCTAGTACGAATATGAGATTGATGAGCTACTTAGGAATTAATCTTCAATTGGATTGAAGCAATTAATACATGAAGGGTGTTTCAGAATTCGTCTGAAACGAATAAGATTCTTCCCTTGAAGGATACCATCTTTGGGATACGCAATTAGATTGTGTTCCCAAAATGGAAACAACACTTTATATGATAAAGGTGTGACGCAAGCCATGCAAAGTATCCCTTACCCGTTTCGGGATAGTGCCCTTATACTTAACCGAGTTCCAAAGAATAATGGTTGAATAAATTCCATATTATATGTGGAAGAGGATAATGTTGAATCAATCTTAACCGATGATTTGAAGTTTTCATAGGCAAAGTCAGAAAGGCTTGGAGCCTGGTACGACATATGCAACTTTGTGGAATATCTTAGCAAGTACGCTGGATATTATTAACTCTTCCGCGGAGCAAAAGGTGTTTGTCTCCAGACACGCTGTCTTCTATAGGAAGTGTTTCTTCCAAAAGAAACAGTGGGAGTAAATTACATCTCAAAAGAGTTTGAGAACCACAAAGATACATTCAACCATACGAACGTGAGCAGACGCCACATAACAATGAGATGTAGAACACTACTCAGTGCACACAAATGTTCTGTAAGTCTGTGGATAAAATCAAGCCCAAAAGGGCTGCTGGTATGTTCATCTTGAAGAATGAATATCTCATGACTTATGAAAGAATGTTTAAAAGGGAAAGATTGAGAGCTATGGCCAGGAGCCATAGTATCTGAATTAGATTCCATCAGTGACAACCAGGTTATGAACCTAATCTGTCTTACCTAGAGGGAATGTCCCCGTAAGGCTGAGCCCAGTTCTATTCAGACTATGCTTGTTATAACTTCGTATCATGACTATATGATAGTGTTGATGATGTTGGGCAGAAAGCTCAATGTTGATAGAAGATAACATGATATGTGAGCCCACGAGATCCATTTATGGACTCAAACAAGTTTCTCTAGATGATTTCTTTGTTTGATAATCAAAAGAGTTTGATTTAGTCAAAAGAAAATATGCCCAATGTGCAAGATGGATGGTGGGAGTGTGTTACGATTTTTGAGTAAAGTATTGGATATCTCTCTCGAGAATTATCACCCCATGTCACAGTCAATTATTGTTTGGTAATTCAAGGTCTTTACGAAAGCACATGGATTGGCAGTTCTTATTTTTAAAAATAAGAATCTATAGTGATAGATTTAACTGCTGTTAGATTATTGTTTACCTATATAGATGTGATGCTAAAAGAGTTTAGCATAGATCGCGACATGGGATACTGCTAGCCGGTGTTCTCATGATCTATCTATGTTAGGATGTTAGCCCTAAAGATAAGGTGAAAGATGATGCTTATGGAAGGTTTCCTTCGCTACTGTGATAGGAACCATCATAAAGGTAATGCCGGATGTTCATAGTCCCTGAAGAGTCATGAGTAAGTATGGAAGTAAATCTGGTGAATGTCGAGAATGTCCTTAAACAAGTTAAGGAAGAGTTCCTAGTTTATCGAAACTTGGAATTAGATAAATATAGTTATACAGACGTATATCCTGAGTCTTATGAAGGCGAGTGAGAGCTACTGTCTGGGTTTGCAGTCACTTGATTAAGTGATGCAGTGAGCTGGAAATGTTCTTAGCCATGGGTCACTGTAAACTCTACAACTAGGCCAAAACACAGTGGTGCTTTGGAGGCACAGCGGGAGCAATACATGAGTCTAGAAGGTTCATTCCTGAACCTTATACGGTTCTTCCACCTTTTCTATATAGTTGATATAGTAAGTGGATTCATTGCTTGAAGCAAGGGCCAGAGTCTCGTCAGAGATTCGTGTGTGTGTTGAGGTGGTTCCTTTGACTTGGTCATATAGAGCATGATATGAAGATAGTCCGAGTCCCCACGGATAGCAATCCATTTATGGCTAGGGCTGGTTGCGAGTATTGCATGAGATTCTTGTGTTTCAACTTGGTCTTGTGTGTGCGAGTGATTGGTTTTAGGCCAAGTGGGAGATTGTTGGAATAGTGTCTTGAACCCAATCAGGTTGGACCAGATCCGACCGGGTCGGATCATTTCTACTATTTCTTTATGTTTATAGATATATTAAATGGCTTTTATGTTGTCATATATATGTTCTTTTAAAGAACCAATTATGAATTGTTATATGATAATGTCCTTAGTATTAAACTGTAATAGAGAAACTATGATAGGCGATTATAGTTGATGAGATCTCTATTCACTTTGATAAGTTTGATACTTAAATGTCTTTAGGCTGATGTACTATTAAACAGGACATTGATAGTATACAGAATAGCACGTATTAGATGTCTTCTGTCTTTAAGGGCAGGGATTGATCTCGTCTATCGAAGTGTAGAGACACTTGGACTGTACGTGGACGTGTATTAGAGAATGCGTACGTTAGACTGACCCACTTACAAGGATAAGTGTCACACTATGTGACGGTTGTGTAATTATCCTTTTGACCGGAGTCTTCATGGCATCACAGTGTGGATTGTCATGCTTTGACACTATTGAGGTTTCCCCTAGCCATGGGGCGATCATGCGGTAGTGATTGGGTGTGATACTGAAGCATGTGGAGTATACATGTCTGGTCGTCTGTGAATCGCGTACCCTATTAGTAGGGGTGAATATCCGAATGGGCCTTCTTATAAGGAATGTCTTACTCTCGTGAATCTTTGCAAAGTGGGAGTAAATGAGTTACTTCGAGAGAGCATGATATCCAGATTATAAGATACGGTCGTTAATGTTTGACACTCGATGTACGACCGTATGGATATTATTACAGCGATAGGATTGTAAGTTACACGGTAACTGTTTTACATTAAAGGTAGTAGTCATTGCATTTGACTCTTCCGATGATTGGGGGTCACGGTGTGTTGACTACAAGAAAATTAGCTTTTCGCAGCGTGCAAAATAGCCATTTTCGGCACACATGGTATGCTTCAGAGTTTAAAGCCGCTAAAACTCAAAGTCATTTGCGGCACGCATTGCGCGTTGCTGATATAGTTGTTGCAGCGTAGGTTGTGCGCTGCTAATGTTTATTTGCAGCATGCATTACACGCCATGAATAGTGTTAGTAAGGGCTCATCTTGCGTGCTGCAGGTGTTTATTACGCGGCAGATATGTGTGTGATGCCAATACACTGGTGTAATACATTCGGCAACGTTCATCCTACGCCGCCAGAGGTCTGATTCACGGTATCTATCTGCACGCTGCCAAAACACTCCTCTTGTAGTCGTTGTTTTCAAATATATTTATGTTATATAATAAATATTTGATAAATAACACCATAACAAGAAAATAAATACACATCATTACAGTTGTAAAAACAACATAATTACCCAATATTTTAATTGAAGAGGTACCATGATACATAATAATAAATTACACAATAACATAAATTCAAGAACATGTTTAATACAATGAACATTTTCAAAAAGTAATGCTTTCTAAACGAAAGAGTTCTAAGTTCTTTCCCCTTGCATACTCTAAATGGGTCATTTCATTATTTGGACGAATTAGCGTCACATCCTCTGCTATAAGTTTATCAAGCTTTAAACAAGAGAAATCACATGACTTAGTCTTGCCTTCATCAACTTCTCATATAAGTCTTCCCAGTTTAGACTTTTTGTGACGCCACAACAATCCAACATGTGGAAAGACAGCTTTTCTTTCGTAATCTTTAACATCATACTTCAACTGCACATCAAAATGAAATAGTCAAAAGAGAATTACCATAAAAAAAAATGAAATAGATCCACATTCAAAGTAAATATATAGTTCTTGCAAAGCATGTAACATGAAATATATAAATAAGAAAACAACCAATGATGCAAGGCTTAAAGGACTACTACACTAAAACCCATCTAAACTCACACACATATGACATATTTCAAAGGAGGAATTGTCTATAATGTTAGTTAAAAATTGAAAGAAAATGAAGATTCAGTCTAAAAGGGATTGGCATCCGATAAATGATTTTGCAGCAAAAAAAATAAAAATAAAAACAAAAACAGAAAACAATAAACAGTTGCTAGAAAGGATGATAAACAACACTTACATACCCTTTCATCAACATAACTCTATGAACTTCATACTTAAGTCCCCTCAATTAAGTTGAGGTGATAAGCCATATTCAATTCATCTAAATCCCTGAAACGTCTATATTCGATTGAATCGAAAATATATTATTTAAGGATAACATGAATGAGATTGGTCCCGGTCTATCTCAAGACAAAGTAAAATTCTCCTGTGAACTTGTAATCTCTGTAAAAAAATATATATATCTAAATATGATAACAATTGATAAAAATCAACAGTACAAAAACTCCAAATAACAATGTATCATTCCTCAAAGAAATGAAAGATAATAAAACTGCGATATCACACAAACAAATTTTTAAACCTAGATTCAACTTGAAATTAGCAATAGGAAAGTAAATCATGCCTTGGACATCATAGATAATAACAGACCATTCTTTGGGCCCTTATCCGCTCCTGTAAAACGGTGTGTCCTAACCTGAAAGAAAATAAAAAAAATTCAAGTTGTCAGTTAGACTGGTAAAAATTCCAAAACGAATGATGTTTTAATCTAGAAGGACATACACACTGAATAAGAATGTAATATTTACGTTTCAGCAGGAATTGTGATTCGATCTATGGGTCTCTACAATTCAATACAGAGTAATAATTTTTGGACTGAAGGACCCATAGACAAATAGGCAAGCTCATCCATCAAATCAACAACCTCAAAAACCCAGAAATGAATCACAAGAAATACCCTAAAATAAATTGAATTTCCCAAGGGATCCAAAATAGTCGAATGGTTAAATGATGGATGCACCTACAAAATAAGGTTTTCTACAATTATTGAATCGACAAATCTATCACATCTGGGAACTGAAGACAATAAACCATCAAACATCAATTTTACAAATCAATTGTATCGTCTACCACACAAAAAAATGCTAGTACGGCTTACCGATTAAGCTTGAACAGACTATCGACTTCTGCTGCTGTTAGGTGTTTTTTGTTCTCAAAAAGACAAATATGAAATCTGATTCCTCTGAATTAAATTTTCGGATAGCGGGTAACGTGAAAAAAAAAGCGGGGAAGGTGAAATTTTTTTTTTGGAGGCAACACCATCCCTAATTTTTTCGTCAAAATTAGATTAAAAAAAAGTGCAACCGTTTTTTATAGTTAATAAATAAGGCTTTTTTAAAAATTAAATATTGGGTAAAAATTATATTGTTAGCGACATACACAGTGCGCTGCCAATGTTTATTAAACGTTTACGACATGCCTATACATGCTGCCAATGTTAATCTTTTTAGCAGCAAATTTTGTGTGCCGTCAAAAACACTTATTAACGGCTTAAGGGGATGCATGCCACCTTTAACACACCGTATCACACACCGGCAGCACGCATTTATTGGCATGCCGTAAAAAGTAGTATTCGCAGCACGCTTAAAATGCACACCGCTAATAGAAGTCGCGGAAAGTAAGATTTCTTATACGCTATCCCGTGATCGTTAGGCATAAAGGGCAATTTCGTAATTTGCACTTTGTGTCCACGGCCAACATATTCGGAAGCCTATCGGGTCACACACATAAGAACATCTAGCCGGATTAAAATGTGGTTATAGTTGATAACCAAATAAGAAAAGTTTATCTCGAGACTATAAAGGTTATAGTGGTAAATTAATATAGTGGTATTTATTTATTATGAATAAATATAATACAAGATATTAATTATGTTGATTAATTAAAGAATATTCGGATGCCAAAATATTGGCTAAGGTGACGCAATTTGTGAGTGTATAAGATACACTTGGATTGTGCAATTTAATTAATGGTATTACCATATATTAATGTTAGATATTAATATATATATATATATATATATATATATATATATATATATATATATATATATATATATATATATATATTGTGTACATGCGTGTAGTATGCATATATGTGATATGCATGTGCACTTGTTTAATAACTATATTTGTATATAGATTTATTTGTGTAATATATATGTGATATATACACATATGTAAATTGATTTATGGTAATATAATAAAGATAGTCAATATTAGATATTGACAATATCTTGGAAATATTCAATATAAGATATTGACAATATCCTAGATTTATTTAATATAAGATATTATAATAAATGAGATAAATCAATCAATTATATTTTCCTTATTTTATTGGGAAAATGTTTTCTTTTCCTCCACTCATATTTGGGGCACCACTTTCCCTATAAAAAGGAAGTGGGTGTCAAGCTCTTTTGTACATCACAATTCCAAGAGCTAATAGTTCTTGTGTAAAAATAGAGAGCATCCTATAGAGAGTTGGAGAGAGGGGAAAAAGGCCGGTCTAGCAACCGGAGTTTTCCAATAGCAATCCATGATGGGATTCCGGCGGTCGTTCGTGTGGACTAAGCGGTGAGGCCGAACACTTGGGCGGCTCTATGCAGAACTACTCTCCTTAGATGGTCAAAGCGTCGATCTTTTAGATCAACCAAGGTAACCACCGTCTACTAGCTTATTTGTTTATTGCTTAAACGAAGTCGATCCTGGTTAAAAGGAAATAAAATTTTAAATTCCGCTGCGTTCCCGCGTAGATTTCCTAACAAAAGAAACCCCGTTCAGTTTAGCATATGGTTGCGAAGCAGTGATCCCGGATGAGATCGGTCTATCATCACCATGAACAGTGCTCTACTCGGAAGATCAGCAGTTCGTTGAGCTCAGTCACTCCAAGGATGACTTGAAAGAAGCTCGAAATGTGGCCTTTATAAGAACGGCAAATATAAGTAGCGAATCTCTCAGTACTACAATTCTCGAGTTAAACACTCATACTTCAAAGAGGGAGATCTAGTGCTCATAAAGAACGAGGTCAGCAAGCAACTACCTCACGGGAAACTAGATCCGAACTGGAAGGCCCGTATAAGGTAGTCAAGGTGCATGGAAAGGGAGCGTACCAACTGGCTGATGAAAACGGCAGAACTATTCCCCGCAGCTGGAATGCTTCCAATCTAAGGAAATTCTATGTCTAGGACAGGTTCCATGCTTTATTTCTGTATTCTTTACTTTTCATGTCTCAAAAAGATGTAGTCAAACATCAGATATTAAATGAATATTTCTTTTGCACATATGCATTATTTACTTTTGATTGATTTTAACTAAGCCACAGGACGGACTCAAGAAAAAGTTTGCATAGGAAAAACTCTAAGTCTACAGGACAGACCAAACGAACTGAACCGCAGGTCGGTCTCAAAAAAAATTTACAAAGGACAAACTCTAAGTCTGCACGATAGACCATACGAACTGAACCGCAGGTCGGTCTCAGAAGAAGTTTGCAAAAGACAAACTCTAAGTTTGATGACAGATCATACGAACTGAACCGCAGGTCGGTCTCAGAAAAAGTTTGTAAAGGACAAACTCTAAGTCTACAGGACAGACCAAACAAACTGAACCGCAGGTCGGTGTCAGAAAAAGTTTGCAAAGGACAAACTCTAAGTCTCCAGGACAGACCATACGAACTAAACTGCAGGTCGGTCTCAGAAAAAGTTTGCAAAGGACAAACTCTAAGTCTGCAGGACAGACCAAACGAACTTGTTAGGAAATCTATACGGGAACGCAGCGGAATTCAAAAATTTATTTCCTATCGACCCAAGATCGACTTCGTTTAAGCAATAAACAAATAAGCTAAAGACGGTGGTTACCTTGCTTGATCTAAAAGATCGACACTTTGACCGTCTAAGGAGATTAGTTCTGCATAGAGCCGCCCAAGTGTTCGGCCTCTACCGCTAGTCCACACGAACAACCTGCCGGAATCCCATCATGGATTGCTATTGGAAAACTCCGGTTGCTAGACCGGCCTTTTTCCCCTCTCTCCAACTCTCTATAGGATGCTCTCTATTTTACACAAGAACTATTAGCTCTTGGAATTATGATGTACAAAAGAGCTTGACACGCACCTTCTATTTATAATGGAAGTGGCGCCTCTTAGTAGAGTGGAGGAGAAGAAAACCCTTTCCCAATAAAATAAGAAATATATAATAGATTGATTTATCTAATTTATTATAATATCATATATTAAATAAATCTAGGATATTGTCAATATCTTATATTGAATATTTTCAAGATATTGTCAATATCTAATATTGACTATATTTATCTTATTACCATAAATCAATTTACACATGTGTATATATCACATATATATATTATATGCATAAATCTCTCTATATTATATATATACATACTACACTTAGTCGCATGCACTAATGCACATCACATATGCGCACCACACACGCATATATGCATAATATATCTATATTATTTTATTTTATTAATATCTAATATTAATAATATGTAATACCATTAATTAAATTGCACAATCCAAGTGTATCACTTATACACACATGTGGCGCCACTTATCAATATAAGTGTATTTAATTAATCAACTTAATTAATATCTTGTATTTAATTTATTCATAATAAATAAATACCACCATATTAATTTACCACTATAACTTTTATGGTACGAGATAAAATCTTTCCTTATTTGGTTATCAACTATAACCACATTTTAATCCGGCTAGATGTTCTTATGTGTGTGACCCGATAGGCTTCCGAATATGTTGGCCGTAGACACAAAGTGAAAATTACAAAAATGCCCTTCATACCTAACGATCACGGGATAGCATCTAGCAACACACCATGACCCCCAATCATCGGAAGAGTCAAATGCAATGACTACTACCTTTCATGTGAAACAGTTACCGTGTAACTTACAATCTTATCGCTGTAATAATATCCATACGGTCGTACGTCGAGTGTCAAACATTGACGACCGTATCTTATAATCTGGATATCATACTCTCTTGAAGTAACTCGTTTACTCCCACTTTGCAAAGATTCACGAGAGTAAGACATTCCATATAAGAAGGCCATTTCGGATATTCGATCCCAATAATAGGATACGCGATTCCCAGACGACCAATCATGTATACTCCGCATGCTTCAGTATCACACCCAATCACTACCGCATGATCGTCCCGTGGCTAGGGGAAACCTCAATAGTGTCAAAGCATGTCAATCCACACCGTGATGCCATAAAGACTCTGGTCCAAAGGATAATTACACAACCGCCACATAGTGTGACACTTAACCGTGTAAGTGGGTTAGTCTAACGTACGCATTCTCTAATACACGTCCACGTACAGTCCAAGTGTCTCTACACTTTGATAGACGAGATCTATCCCTGCCCTTAAAGACAGAAGACATCTAATACGTGCTAGTCTGTTTATACTATCAATACCCTGTTTAATAGTACATCAGCCTAGACACATTTGAGTATCAAACTTATTAAAGTGATTAGAGATCTCATCAACCATAATCGCCTATCGTGGTTTCTCTATCACAGTTTAATATTAAGGGCGTTATCATATAACAATTCATAATTGGTTCTTTAAAAGAACATATATATGACAACAGAAAAACCATTTAATATATGTATGAACATAAAGAAAAAGTATAAATGATCTGACCCGGTCGGATCCGGTCCAAACCGATTGGGTTTAAGACACTATTTCAACAGAATTGAACCGCAGGTCGGTCTCAGAAAAAATTTGCAAAGGACAAACTCTAAGTTTGCAGGACAGACCTTATGAACAGAACCGCATGTCGGTCTCAGAAAAAGTTTGCAAAAGAAACTCTAAGTCTGCAGGACATACTCAACGAAATGAACCGTATGTCAGTTTCAGAACAATTCACGAAAGACAAACTCAAATAGTCCGCAGGACTGGCCTGCCGGACTGACCTGCAAAGTAGACTCAAACTCTGGAACTCTAGGGTAATTTACAACACAGACGATCAGCACTCTCCAAGCCGATCAGCACTTAAGCAGCACGCTGAACACTAATACTTAGTAAGTTTAATCGACTTCGTAAGTCTGCAGGACAGACGATCAACTCAGCGCTCACACGGAAGAGCATCATTCAAAAAGAAAAACTTTGTAAAGGATGTTCTTCAGGGGAGTAAATGTTGGAAAGGTGTCCTAAACCCAATCGGGTTGGACCGGATTCGACCGGGTCGGGTCATTTACAGTCTATTTAGTTCATGTAATAACTTTATTATGATTAATAAAAGCACTTATGTTATTATATATATTGTTTGTCTTCATATTATTTGTTGTATATATATAGTAACGTCCCTAGTATCAATCTGTGATAGAGAAACCATGATAGTGATTATGGTTGATGAGATCTCTAATCACTATAACAAGGTTGGTACTTAAATGTCTCTAGTCTTACATATTATCAAATGGGACATTGATAGTATAATCGGACTAGCACGTATTGGATGTCTTCTATCTTTTAGAAGGTAGGGATAGATCTCGTCTATTGAAGTGTAGAGACACTTGGACTGTACGTGGGCGTGTATTAGAGAATGCGTGCGTTAGGATCGACCCACTTACATTAAGTGTCACACTATGTGGCGGTTGTGTAATTATCCTTTTGACCGGAGTCTTCATGGCATCACGGTGTGGATTGTCATGCTTTGGCACTATTGAGATTTCTCCTAACCACGGGGCGATCATGCGGTAGTGATTGGGTATGATATTGAAGCATGCGGAGTATACATGATTGGTCGTCCGGGAATCGCGTATCCTATGATTGGGATCGAATATCCGAAATGGCCTTCTTATAAGGAATGTCTAGCTCTCGAGAATCTTTGCAAAGTGGGAGTAAATGTGTTATTCCGAGAGAGCATGATATCCAGATTATAAGATACGATCGTCAATGTATTGACACTCGAGATACGATCGTATGGATATTGTTACAAATGATAGGATTATAAGTTACACGGTAATCGCTTCACATGAAAGGTAGTAGTCATTGCTTTTGACTCTTCCGATAATTGGGGTCACGGTGTGTTGCTGACGCTTTCCCGTGATCGTTAGGTATGAAGGGCATTTTAGTAAATTGCACTTTGTGTCTACGGCCAACATATTCGAAGCCTATCGGGTCACACACATATGAACAACGAGTCGGATTAAAATGCGGTTATAGTTGATAACCAAATAAGGAAAGTTTATCTCTAGACTATAAAGGTTATAGTGGTAAATTAATATGGTGGTGTTTATTTATTATGAATAAATAAAACACAAGATATTAATTATATATAAATTAGATTAATTAAAGAATATTCCGAAGTCAATCTTTTTGGGATATGGGCGCCATTTTAAGTGTATGAGATACACTTGGATTGTGCACTTTAATTAATAAGATTACCATAATATTAATATAAGATATTAATTGATTTTGAAAAAATAGATTTATGGTAATAAGATAATTATAATCAATATATGATATTGATAAAATAAATTATAATTAAAGAGATAAATCAATCTAATTGATTTTCCTTATTTTATTGGAAAAGGTTTTCTTCTCCTACACACCATTAGAAATACCACCTCCTATATAAAAGGAAGTGGGTGTCAAGCTCTTTATACAACACAATTGCAAGAGTTCATAATTCTTGTGTAAAATAGAGAGCTCTCCATAGTGAGTTTGTGAGGAAGAAAAGGTCCGGTCTAGCGGCCGGAGTTTTTCTCGATAGCAATCCAAGGAGGATTCGGCGAGGGTTCGTGTGGATTAGCGATAGAGGCCGGACGCGTGGGGGCTTGCGCGATTGAACTACTCTCCGTTGGCGGTCAAAGCGACGATCTTGTAGATCATCTAAGGTATAACCGTCAAACTACTTAACGTGTTTATTGCATTAAGCGAAGAACGATCTAGAAAAGGAAATCAAATTTTAAATTCATTGCGTTAAACTAGTGATTTCCTAACAGTGGTATCGGAGCCAGACTTCGAGCTTAAGCAATAAGCATAATTTAAATGCGTAGTATTTAATCGATAGATGCAAGATTTAAATCACGAAACGTTAAAACAAAAAAAAAATAGGGTTCTTGGGGGTCGGCCGACTGGCGGCGCCCCCCTCCCTCTGCGGCGGCGGCGGCGGCGGCGGTAACCCTAGGGTTGCCGTCCGTCGGCTCTCCTCTTCCAATGGGGGAGATCGACCCTTTTCGTTTTGTGATATTTTATTGTGCATAGATATCTCGTTTGTTTAGTTGTGTCATATGGCCAACCAATGGTTCAAATAGTTTGGACCATTGGGAAACCATATGGCATGTTGGCCTTTCCAAATTTTGATTTGGAATAGGCCTAGGCCCTTTTCAAATATTTGATTTGGAATAGGCCTAGGCCTAGGCCACTTCCAAAATTTTGATTTTGGAAAGTGGCCAGGCCTAAACCAAAACTATTTGGCCTTTCCAAATATTTGATTTGGAATAGGCCTAGGCCCTTTCCAAATATTTGATTTGGAATAGGCCTAGGCCTAGGCCACTTCCAAAATTTTGATTTTGGAAAGTGGCCAGGCCTAGACTAAAATAATTTGGCCTTTCCAAATATTTGATTTGGAATAGGCCTAGGCCTAGGCCACTTCCAAAATTTTGATTTTGGAAAGTGGGCAGGCCTAAGCTAAATTTAGTTTTGGAAAGGAAACAAATAGGAGACTTTATAATTTTAATTTTATTTTGAATAGATCAAATTTAATTAAAATTGAAATCGATTTAAAATTAAATGTTAATTTTAATTTTCGGTTAAGTCATACAATTAATTAAAAGTTATTTAATTATTTGACGTGATAAAATAAAGACGCATGAGTAGTAGTAGTTAAAATTAGAATTTAATCTTTTTCATAAGATAAAATTGTATGGATTAGATGTGTAGATATAATGTGATTATATGGACCCCGATTGATCATGGACTCGACCAATAGGATAGATGGGAATGTTTTTCTTTATGTTGGTTTTTGAAAAAAAATTGTCCTAGGCCGTTATGAAGAACGTGACCTAGTTTACTTTTTGCATTTATCCCATTCCTCGAGCTCCCCGTGTGCGGCGGGTGTAATTATTTATTATGTAACAAGAATGGAGCAAGAAGTTCGAGACCAAGGAGAGATAAAGAACCCATTGGCGTCTGACAAAAAAAGATCCTATTGGCGGTTGCAGATACCCTTAGTTTGTGACCCAGCGGTTTCACGGGCTTGTATTCGAAACCGCACCTGAAAAAAGTCCATGATCATACCGGTTATTTTATGCGCGGAATGTTGTGTATGTTTTACTTTATATGATATCGTAGTAATATGCACATAGTAGATGAGACCATAATTAAACCAAATTAATTAAGTGAATTAATTTAAAATTATTCCCACGCCAAAAATCGAGCCAAAATTGTCTCCCAATATTATAATGACGGTGAAGAGCCTTTGTTCGATCCAATCGATCGACCACCGTCCGGAGTTGACCTACCACGGGTATATCGTTATTATTGAGATATGATCGTCACGAGATCTCATGAATATTGGGTTATGACTCGACTAAAGTCTTTCGGTGATTGGCCACCGTCGGGGCCGTCGACTTTAGAGACAAGGGGTTGACTATCACATAGAGATGTGAGACGTCAAAGAGTTGACTAGTCACCACTTGAGTCGCATGCGATGCGACCGGGTAGAGTACCTACCTTCAAATTGCCGAGATTGATCGACCACCGTCGGGGATTGAGGCAACTAGATGGGTCCCAACCACTAAAGAATTAATTAAATTCTTGAAAGCCAATAGGAATAGTTGGCTAGTGGGAGTAAAACCTTATAAATTTCTTAGTGCAAATTTAGGTTTTTATACATGAGCTTTTACTTATTCTATCTTTATTTATTGTTGTAGAAAATGTCAAACAAATTGAATCTTCGTTTTATCATCGAAAACAAGCTTGACGAAACTAATTTTCTCGATTGGGAAAGAAACCTCAAAATCGTTTTGAGGCACGAGAAGATTGGCTATGTCTTGGGCGAGGCCCTACCGGAAAAGCCCGCCGAGGGTTCGGCCCGCAGATGTTGTCGAGAAGTACAACAAGCAATCGCTTCGACATCTCGATGCTACATGTATCATGCTTGCTTCTATGACACTGAATCGCAGAACAAAGATGAGTCCATGGACGCCTACTCTATCATGGTCCACCTGAAGGAACTTTATGCTTCTCGGTCCACTTGAGAGTGTGTGAGGTCTCGAAGGCCCCTGTTAGTTGTAAGATGGCATCCGGGACTCTTTGTGGGGTCACACGTGCTTAAAATGATCGGGTACATAGAGAGGCTTGGGAAGGCTGGGCCACAAGTTGGAACGAGAGTTGAGTATTGACTTGATTACGCAATCTCTACCGACTCATTCTCGCAGTTTGTGATGAACTATCACATGAACAAGATAGATTGCTCCTGGCGGAGTTATTGAACATGTTGAAAATCGCCAAGGCACTGTAGAAAGGGAAAGCAAGTGTTGCTTTGGTCACTTGAGCAAGGGCAAGGCAAAAGCCCGTAAAGTCCAAGAAGGCGAAGGCTGCACCTAAGCCAACGCCTAAGATAGCAAAAGACAAATCCAAGGATGCTTGCTTCCATTGCGGTGAGACCGGACATTGGAGGAGAAACGCAAGGGCTTCTTGAGTACCAAGAAGAAGCATTCGATGCTTCGACTTCAGTATATTTATGATTGAGATCAACATTACTTCTTCTAAGTCTAACCACTTTGGGTATTAGATCTGGTTTGTGGTTCTCATATTTGTAACGAATATGCAGGCACTAAGAAGAACTAGAGATCCGAGGAAAGGAGAGGTGGACCTACGCGTTGGAAATGGAGCAAGTGTTCTTTGCGGCCGTAGGAGTTTATTTTCTTTCATTGCCCAGTGGGCTAGTACTAGAACTCAATAATCATTATTTTGTTCCTGCTCTTCTTACGAAGAGCATTATTTCTATTTCTGCATTAGATGTTGATGGATTTTCTTTTACGTTTGAGAATAAATGTTGTTCTTTTCACGTGATGGAATCTTTTATGGTACTTGGCATACTTAGCAATGGTCTCTACATATTAGATATGAATGTTGTTGTACTTAATATAAATAACAAGAAAGCCAAAACAAATGACTTGAATGAATCCTACTTATGGCATTGTAGACTTGGCCATATAAATAAGAATCGCATTTCCAAACTCCATAAAGATGGAATGTTGGATCAATTCGATTACGAATCGTTTGATACATGCGAAGCTTGTTTACTTGGCAAGATGACAAAGTCACCTTTTAGTGGCAAAGGGATAAGATCCAATGAATTGCTTGAGCTTATACATACTGATGTGTGTGGCCCAATGTCAATTCAAGCCAAAGGAGGATACTCTTATTTTATCACTTTCACCGATGACCATTCTCGCTATGGTTATATATACTTAATGAAGTATAAGTCCAAATCCTTCAAAAGTTCAAAGAATTCGAAGTGAAGTGGAGAAACAATGGGTAAAGAGATCAAAACACTTCGATCCGATCGAGGTGGAGAATACCTAGATGGAGAGTTTCAAAGTTATTTAAAGGAGAATGGGATTCTACTGAATGGACCCCTCCAGTGGACGCCAAATGAATGGCATATCTCGAGAGAGGAATCGTACTTTGTTAGACATGGTACGCTCCATGATGAGCTATGCTGAGTTCTTCCAAAATCGTTTTGGGGTATGCTCTAGAAACCGCATCCTATACACCGAACCGAGTTCCATCAAAGACGGTTGAGTCCACTCCTATGAAGTGTTCAAAGGAAGAAACCAACACTAGGTTACATGAAACCTTGGGGATGTCCAGTTTATGTGAAACGAACCATGCCTGACAAACTGGAACCTAGATCTGACAAATGTCTGTTTGTGGGTTATCCTAGGGAAACCAAAGGGTACCAATTTTACCACCCTGAGGAACAAAAGGTGTTTGTTGCCAGGACTGGCCACTTTCTGGAGAAAGAGTTTATTCTGGATAGGGTCAGTGGGAGTAAGATTGATCTTGAAGAGATTCGAGAACCACTTTCGGATAACAAATTGTTGATGGAAGTAGAGGAGACACCACATACAAATGTGGCGCCACCTCTACCAGACACAATAGCACCTCGAAGATCCACCAGGGAACGCCGTGGACCCGAAAGGTACACTGGCGTGTATCTCATGGAAGATGAGGACCCTAGAACTTATGAGGAAGTGCTATTAAGGCATGACAAAGAGAAATGGCTAGAAGCCATGAATTCTGAGATGGAATCCATGAAGGACAACCAAGTTTGGAACTTAGTTGATCCGCCTAAGGGAATAGTTCCCATAGGGTGTAAATGGGTCTTTAAGAGAAAGACTGACATGGACGGCAACGTGACCACCTACAAGGCTAGGTTGGTGGCAAAAGGTTATAAGCAAAGACAAGGAGTTGACTATGATGAAACCTTCTCGCCTGTTGCCATGTTAAAATCCATTAGAATTTTGCTCGCTATTGCAAAGATACCATGATTACGTAAATCTGGCGGATGGATGTGAAAACAGCTTTCCTTAACGGGAACTCATCTGAGGAAGTGTATATGACCACGACTGAGGGTTTCACAACCAATGACGCCAGGATGGTGTGTAAACCGCAAAGATCCATTTATGGATTAAAGCAAGCTTCTCGGAGTTGGAATCTTTGCTTTGATGAGATAATCAAACAGTTTGATTTCATCAAAAGCGAAGATGAGCCACAGTGTTTACAAGAAGGTTAGTGGGAGTGCCATTGTGTTCTTAGTGCTTTATGTGGATGACATACGCTTGCTCATAGGGAATGATGTGCCTATGTTACAATCAGTCAAAGCTTGGTTATCCAAGAACTTCTCAATGAAGGACTTGGGTGAGGCAGACCATATATTCTAGGAATAAAGATCTATAGAGATAGATCTAAAAGGTTGCTTGGTCTGTCATAATCCACCTACATAGACAAGATGTCAAAGAGATTCAACATGGAGCGATCCAAGAAATGATTGCTACCCATGTCACATGGGGTCTACTCACAAAGGGAATGAGTCCTAAGACAGAGAGAGGAAAGGGCACAAATGAATAAAGTCCCTTATGCTTCGGCAATCGGGTCTATCATGTATGCCATGTTATGCACAAGACCAGCACGCCTCGCACCCTCTTAGTATGACTAGTAGGTACCACCCAATCCAGGTGATGGTCACTGGATTGTCACAAAAATATCCTTAAGTACTTGAGACGCACTAGGGATATGTTCCTGGTTTTCGGAACGATGATTTAGTATTACGAGGTTACACGATGCCGCTTCCAAACCGACAAGGACGACTTTAAGTCACAATCTGGATTTGTTTTCACGCTAACGGCGGAGCGGTGAGTGGAAGAGTTCCAAGCGAGGAGACTCTCATGGACTCTACAACGGAAGCCGAATACATAGCAGCCTCGGAGGCGGCAAAGGAACCGATTTGGATGAAGAAGTTCATTCATCGAACTTGGTGTGGTTCCTCTCATTGAAGGTCCAAAGCCTCTCATCTTTGTGATAATAATGGAGCGATATCTCGATCAAAGGAACCAAGGTCTCATCGAAGTCCAAACATGTGCTACGGCGCTATCACTTGATTAGAGAGATAGTAGATAGAGGAGATGTAAAGATAGAGAAAGTCCACACGGATGATAACATAGTGATCCGTCAACCAAGGCATTGTCTCAAGCTAAGCATGAGAAACATGTTCACTTGCACGGGCTTAGGCATATGGGTGATTGGCTTTAGTCCAAGTGGGAGATTGTTGGAAAGGTGTCCTAAACCCAATCGGGTTGGACCGGATCCGACCGGTCGGGGTCATTTACTGATCTATTTAGTTCATGTAATAACTTTATTATGATTAATAAAAGCACTTATGTTATTATATATATTGTTTGTCTTCATATTATTTGTTGTATATATATAGTAACGTCCCTAGTATCAATCATGATAGAGAAACCATGATAGTGATTATGGTTGATGAGATCTCTAATCACTATAACAAGGTTGGTACTTAAATGTCTCTAGTCTTACATATTATCAAATGGGACATTGATAGTATAATCGGACTAGCACGTATTGGATGTCTTCTATCTTTTAGAAGGTAGGGATAGATCTCGTCTATTGAAGTGTAGAGACACTTGACCGTATGCGTGGGCGTGTATTAGAGAATGCGACGTTAGGCTCGACCCACTTACATTAAGTGTCACACTATGTGGCGGTTGTGTAATTATCCTTTTGACCGAGTCTTCATGGCATCACGGTGTGGATTGTCATGCTTTGGCACTATTGAGATTTCTCCTAACCACGGGCGATCATGCGGTAGTGATTGGTTATGATATTGAAGCATCGCGGAGTATACATGATTGGTCGTCCGGGAATCGCGTATCCTATGATTGGGATCGAATATCCGAAATGGCCTTCTTATAAGGAATGTCTAGCTCTCGAGAATCTTTGCAAAGTGGGAGTAAATGTGTTATTCCGAGAGAGCATGATATCCAGATTATAAGATACGATCGTCAATGTATTGACACTCGAGATACGATCGTATGGATATTGTTACAGCGATAGGATTATAAGTTACACGGTAACTGCTTCACATGAAAGGTAGTAGTCATTGCTTTTGACTCTTCCGATAATTGGGGGTCACGGTGTGTTGCTAGACGCTTTCCCGTGATCGTTAGGTATGAAGGGCATTTTAGTAAATTGCACTTTGTGTCTACGGCCAACATATTCGGAAGCCTATCGGGTCACACACATATGAACAACGAGTCGGATTAAAATGCGGTTATAGTTGATAACCAAATAAGGAAAGTTTATCTCTAGACTATAAAGGTTATAGTGGTAAATTAATATGGTGGTGTTTATTTATTACGAATAAATAAAACACAAGATATTAATTATATATAAATTAGATTAATTAAAGAATGTTCCGGAAGTCAATCTTTTGGGATATGGGGCGCCATTTTAAGTGTATGAGATACACTTGGATTGTGCACTTTAATTAATAAGATTACCATAATATTAATATAAGATATTAATTGATTTTGAAAAAATAGATTTATGGTAATAAGATAATTATAATCAATATATGATATTGATAAAATAAATTATAATTAAAGAGATAAATCAATCTAATTGATTTTCCTTATTTTATTGGAAAAAGGTTTTCTTCTCCTACACACCATTAGGGGCGCCACCTCCTCTATAAAAAGGAAGTGGGTGTCAAGCTCTTTCGTACAACACAATTGCAAGAGTTCATAATTCTTGTGTAAAATAGAGAGCTCTCCATAGTGAGTTTGTGAGGGAAGAAAAGGTCCGGTCTAGCAGCCGGAGTTTTTCTGATAGCAATCCAAGGAGGATTCCGGCGAGGGGTTCGTGTGGATTAGCGATAGAGGCCGGACGCGTGGACGGCTTGCGCATTGAACTACTCTCCGTTGGCGGTCAAAGCGACGATCTTGTAGATCATCTAAGGTATAACCGTCAAACTACTTAACGTGTTTATTGCATTAAACGAAGAACGATCTAGAAAAGGAAATCAAATTTTAAATTCCGCTTCGTTAAACTAGTGATTTCCTAACAGTAAAGGAGTCTAAGTTATGCTTAAAACAAAGGCAAAGGGAAATACAAAAAACTAAAGAATAGCTGCAAAAGGGCTGAACGCCAACTTGATTAAAACAAGTGCTAAAAAGGCACCAATAGTCAAGAGCGGAAAATGATAAAAGTTTGAAATTATTACAAGATTTTTCAACAGGTTCAACAAAATAATAAAGTCATCCTCCTAAGAATTGCAACAAAATCATGGTGCTGATCTGGAGGCCTACTGGAGCACTGAGTTGAAGACGTACTGGCGTGCTGAGCAGCAAATCTGCAACCGTATTTTGTAGCCAGGTCCTCACCAGCTCAAAACTCTTTAAGCCTAGCCTCATATAGCTTATTACCACCTGGCTTGCAGAGCCTACCATGTTGAAGGGCTTCGATCACCAGCTGAGGGCATTGTTCTTTGGCCTGGTTTACGCCCAGGGTGTACCCATGGCTTAAAATTGAGCCAAGTAAAACCTTTAGGGCCCCTGTGAGATGAGCAAAGCTCTTGTACTTATGGATGGCTTGGGAGATCCGAGCATGCATCTCGGCCTCAAGACCCTCAAAGTCATCTTGGAGTTTGGCTAAGGCCTCCTCCCGAATAGCACCAGCAACTCGCAGTTCATTCAGCTCCGCTTGCTGAGCCTACATGATTTTCTCCAGGTCAGCAATTTAGGTATCATTGGCCAGAGACTCATCCTTGTGCTTGTTGCGGCTGGCCAAAAGATCAGAAATCTGTTTCTCCAGAGAAGCCTTCTGAGAAGAGAAACTGTCCAACCTGTTCAAAATCTCCTTCCCTGCTCTGACGACCTGATAAAACATGAATAATGGTCGGTAAGTGAAAGGTAATAGAAAGAAAGCAAGTATGAAAATATGAAAGAACGTACCACTCAGGCTAGATCTTTGTCTGACATTTCGGCTAGAAAGTCGCCTTGAGGAACAGATCCCCCAGAAATGTCTTGATCTCCTCGATCAGCCCGGCCTCTCTTTCGACCTGATCGGGAGCGCTATTGGAGTTGTCTCCCGGAATCAGAACCAACCAAGATGATCAAGCTGGCATCCTGTTGATCAGTACACTGTACAGTGGCAGCCAAATCCTCTTACTGGAGACCCTCCTCAGAACGGAGGTCCTCAGGGACGATCTCCTAGTTGACCAAATAAGAGGCTCCGTTCGGCCACCACCTAGAGCCTCTGGGTTCAGGTTTTGTTCGTTGTTCTCTTGTACAACATCCTCCTTCTCAAGAGCTTGATCGAAAACATCTGCAAAATCGGCCACTGAAAAGAACAGAGTATCAGTGCAGGCAAGCAAAACGAAAATAGTACGAGCAACAAAAAAATAGGTTAAGTAAATTACTACTATGGTTGTACTCTTCTTGGGTGAGTCTCACATAAGGTTCAGGACCAGAGTCGGAGAGGCGAGCAGCCTCGATAAGTTCGGCAGGCCATTGTTCGAAATCCAGATAAAGGCTAGATCCCGCAATATCGTTCAGTAGTGCTTCACCAACCCTAGTGGGACACACGTCAGAGGGCAGTTGAAGGTAGTTCCACCCCCCCAGCTCAGGGTGTCCGTCATGGCGGATGAAGAAAAAATGCTTCTTCCACTCGTGGTTGGATGATTGCCCCTCAGACAGCATGGGGATGCCCCTCCGATGGTCTGTGCGGGGAGGGAAGTAGTACCACCCGTTGTGGTTTCTCACCTTTATGTGTTGACAGAACGTCCTAAAATGGTCCACTGAGAACTCCGTATCCATCAGGCTAAAAAATATGGCAAAGACTATAATCGCCCTAACTCCGTTAAGGGTGATTTGAGCATAACTCAGGTTATAATCTCTCAAAACTTCCTGAAAAGCTAGGTAGAACGGACCCTTAGTCCACAGAAGAATTGCTCATTGTACACCGTACAATACCCCTCAGGGTGCTGATGATCATATAGATTTACTCATCCAGGCAGTAGGGGAGTGTAGTGATCCATATCAATATTGTGCTGGTTGCAGATTTCCAGGATATCTTCCTGGGTGATTTTGGATCTAACACCGAAACAACCTATAGCTGTCCTAGAAGTCATATGGGCTCTAAGGCACTGGTATAAAGAGGTAAATCCAAAAGCCGAGTGTTGCCTGGTTGGGTTATAAGCGGGCTAATCTACAATGATCTGCTCAATATTACTGCGAGCATCGACTATATTCAGGGCAGGAATGTCTGTTGGGCCCTCAGATTGGATAAATTGTTGATCAACTTCGATTTTAGACTCAGAATGAGACTCAAACTCTTTTTCAATTGAGAAACTAAACGCAGTGTTCGCCCTCATCAACTTGAAAAGAAAGAAACAAAGAAGAAGAACTGAGAAATTAAAGGGGATAACAAATGCTTACATGAGAAGTGCAAAGTCTTGAGAGAGAAAATCTTCGATTTAATAGCAAAAGGGAGAAGAGGGAAAGTCTGATATGAAAGGACAATTTATAACCCACTCCAGACGTGTAACGTCGTCAGTTATAAAAAGAAGAGAAAAATGCCTTGAATCCCGCAAGTGCAATGATGGCCCGTTTAATAGACTGCCAGCTGGAAGATGGACGATTCAAAACACGAGGTCAGGTAATGTCCGGCCGAACCGCCAAATGATGCAGATCTGACCGACTAAAGGAGTAAGATCAGATCTGGGGGGCTTATGATGATACCTAACCCGAGCTACTGCTAGAAGTAATAGCACCGATCGAGACACTCGATGTTCACACAGCGGAAGCTTATGCGATTTACGATATGAGACATAACTAATTAATCCTATGAGAAGGTTAAAGATTCACCTTAACCGGAGAGAGATGAGAAATCGACAAAAGGGAGAAGCCGTAGTCTTCCGGATTGTATCTCCAAGCGACGACTGGTGGACGTCGATCCTCGCCGTAGAACCTCCTCGAATATGCACAAGAAAAACCCTAGGTTTTTCTTCTCTAAATGACTACGGCAAGAAACTAATTTTTCTTCCTTATATTTTATTTGTGGCGCAATTTGTGATTGTGTTATTGAGCTAGGAGGAACTCGATTTATATAGGAAAATAATAAGCCAAGAGAGTTATCATTTTCACACCACAAAAACCTATTCCCATAAGGAAAAAATATTTTTGCTACAAAATAAGAGATAATTCCCAAAAAATCAATCTCTTAATTTTCCATTAATTATCCAACAAATAGATAATTAATTAATGACACATATGAGATAAACTAGGAAAATTTCTTCTCCCAACTTATCCATAATGTGTGGCGCCTCGTGTCATTTATTCTTAATAGAAAATTTCTTTTCTATATTACATATTATTTACCAAATAAATAATATTGCATATTTTTTAAATAGACCAACTATTTAATTTATTCTCTAGGTTCCATAAAACGAGAAAACACTCACGTGTTAGGAGCCAACCTGGGGACCATGGATCTATAACCAGTAGCTACAATAAATAAAATAAAATATTCATCGAACATAATATTTCTACTTAATTCATTAATTCCGGAATTACGCCACCATAAATCCGAAACTGAACTCTATCGATTATAGCTATAACTTATTCTCAAAACGTCAAGTCGAGTCGATAAGTGTCCATTGATATAATCATTTCATATAAACTAACCCTCCATAGACTATTCGTAATAAAGTAGGATTATTTCCGTAAACCTTCTTCAATACATCTTATCGTTATTTGCCATTAACCCACTAGTGATCAATTAGTTCATAACCAATATGAACTCCCGGGATCGATCATTTTCTAGGATTAACAAATAAGGGGATTTTCTTTCTACTTCCCGCAGGAAGGAATGGATTCCATATCTGAGAGACACACACTTCTCACTCATTCCAGAATAGTGCGAACGTGAAAGTGATTCGGACTGCGCCTCTTAGCGACCCCTAACGAACACATCAAACGCTATCCTAAAATAAGTAGGAGTCTGTAATCACTTTAGGATTATGGTCAATCCATATATGATCATCTTGTGATTTAATAAGATTTCTCAATCACGGAATTATATGAGAAACTCATATTAAATCGGTCCAGTCCAATATGACTCTCATCATATATAAATGCCCCACTTAGACAACCAATGTCGACGGTCCGGATAAGACAGTCACACCATAAAGTGTTCTGGGCGCATTAATGGTGGTTTAATCAATAGTCCCCCAAATTTGATTAATTTCACAACGGACTAACATCTCAAATGTATCACCATAAACTTAAATATCATGTGTGACACACACTAAGTTATATGGCTACATATGATATGACTTAGGGTTTTCAGTAGTGTATTAGTTACAAGCACGAAGCAAGTAATAAGATGAGAATAAATTTGTCATATATTAATTCTAAAAACAATTACATAAATTGTCTTTCGGGCGCTACTTCTAACAATCTCCCACTTGCCTGTAAGGACAAGCAACAATTGTCTTTCGGGCACACTATATCTAACAATCTTTACTTGCCCGTAAAGACAAGCAATAATTGTTTTTAGAGCACCACACCCTTATTCTTTCTATCCACAACATTCTCCCACTTGATCTGAAGCAGATGAGAAATATCTCCAAATTTCATACCCGCCAAGTGCTTATCAGTGACATTAGATACCACACGACTTGGTAAAACTGATCAGCAGGTTGTCGGTTTTGAGGCGATCCTTAGGACCGAAACGTCGCCTCTCTGCACGGTCTGTCTGACCAGGTGGTATTCACTTTCAATATGATGTTAACCTTTTGTGATTACGAATATGCTTTGCATAAGCTACCTCTCCTCTGTTTTCACAGTGAAGTGATATCGACTTACCTAGAAGTGAAATTACTCCCAAATCAGCAATGACCTTCCAAGCTATATTGCCTCTCTAGCTGCACCAAAAGTTGCTATGTATTCGACTAACAGAGTCAAATTGGCAGTGCTGGATTGCTCCAGACTGTAACTCCATCACAATGAGTATACTCTGAGTCTGAGATCGATTCACGATCATCCTTAATCCGACAATAATTTAGAATCAGTGTAGTAACCGACATTCAGGTTCGCACCCGAATAAACAAGCATATGATTCCTCGTTCTCTAAAGGTACTTGAGGATGCACTAAACCGCTTTCAACATCCGAATCGAAGACTTGACTTTTAATAACCTGACTTTCTCTATCGAAAAGAGAATTTATCCCATTTTCTTTATATCTGAAGATTGAGAGAATTATTCCATGAGGGGTTGGGTAGGAAACCTCTCGTTGAATATTGCATAAAAAATGCATCATCATCTTAACCAATAAGATGGATGGGATACTGCCACAACTTGTTCTCATGAATTCGACCGAATCAAATTCTAAGAATATAGTCCACTTCTCTAATTCAGAGAAACTTTGGCTCGTCAGTTCCTGACTTCAGATAACACACTCATGTTGTTCTCAACTGTTGCAATGTCATCTTTTATAAACACTAATGGATATTCAGGTCAAGCCCACACATTTAAAACATGTGACTTTTAATGACCTAGAGGTTTGATTTTGTCCACCAATGGATATAAGCATGGGCAGTCAATCTGCCATTGGATTTAAGCTAAAAAATTTCCGTTCCGAATGAATCCAAGCTCCATTGTACGACAAGAAAGTTTAAGGGAATCACCCCTGTTAAACTTTCTGCTTTCCATAGAGTCAAGCAAGGCTGAGTAGTGAGAAAGTTTCAGGGCATCACCCTTGTTTAATTGTCTACTTCTCAGGGAGTTACCCCCAAGACCACTTGGCTTTTCTTAGAAAGTTAAACTTTCCCATTCATTCGACTCTTTTTTATGTAGACCCAATTACTCCCACTAGGCCTGAGACACTCATGTGGTTCTACAAGAGTATGAGCAGAACTGGAGTACCAAAACTCTATTTACTGGTTTAAGTCTTTAAACCGACCTTCTTTTATCAGAATCTTATACAGTCCTTCCAAAAGACCAAAGGTTACCAATCACCCCCTACAGACTGTAAAGTCTGCATAATCACAGCGGGTCAATGGTTAAACCATACTCCCACTGCATTTGGGTGGATTGACATTCTGATCTGGTTCAGTAGTATTTATCAATGTTATCCCCAACAACCAATGTTGGATGTGGTTTGATTAAATCAGATAGTAACTCCTTGAGTAACTGTACTTCAAGGTCTAAGGTTGTTATTTAAACATTCTTTTAGAAAGGATGTAACAGTGCCGTCATGATCCGATCTTAAGAATCTTATAACCAACAATTACTCATTGCATTAAGATATTTCACGAACTGTCATCATCTGAACGTGTATGTAAAATCTCTAGTCCTACCTTCAAGCACTAGTGCTAAATGCCTCTATTTGCGGAAGTGCAGTGAATGCACTTCACTCTTTATCCATAAATTCATAAGCATCTTCTAGGTAGACTTCTCGGTATTACATAATATTGTAAACCGTTATTTTGCAATCAATATCTTAATTGAGTTAAGCAGTGTAATGTAGCATATCAATAACAATACAAGACAATACATGGTTTATCCTTTCAGTGAAATCATTTCACTCGGAGGTAGGCCGAGCATCAGTTCCAAGTACTATGCAATGGCCTATATATGAGCATGGAATACTCGTTTCTCTGGTAATATCAGAGATTCCTCCAAATATTTAGATAAACTAATCGGCATTTCGAGTAGCTATCAGACAAATTGTCCACTACTCAAAAGCTCCCACTAGCTCGTATCTTCATAAGACCCCAAAGGTCAATATGAACAAGCTGTGATACTTCTTCAGCTCTATTACCCTTTCCAATTTGAAAGGTTACTTAGTTATTTTTCCTTTGAGATAGTGTTCTTAGACTGGGAGATATGAATCACCCTTAGCCAGTCTTCAGATCTTATCTTTAGAATATATGCACTAATTAATAGATGCTGAAGAATCATTTATCTAAATATGGAAACCATTTGGCTTAATAGTTTATGATGTGTTACATATACCTTTTCAGCATTACCTAGTGGTTCTGACTTTATCAGACAAAAGTCCGAGTCTCAGAATCGTATACAAATGTCATTTTCACTTTCTTTAAGGCACTTTATTATCGATGTGAAAGTGAATCCATTTGTTCCAACGACTCTGAAAACAGAAATTGTATTTCTTCGATATTCAAGGATTAAAATCCGAAATTTATTTCCTTATATCACTCCCACTATTTTAGCTAAAATAACTGCCCGTTGTTTACTCTTTAATCGTTAATGCCTCACTACCTTTGTTCTTACAAAAGAACTTAGCTTCCGGGTCATAATTCCGGTTAAGAAAGTCTCTAAGAATTCATAGGTTAGTGATCCGAAATCACTTTCCTTATCTTATACTTTCTTTTATTAATATTTCGGTTTAGCCTTTAACTTATTTAGTTTAGATGACTTACACTTGTAGACATTTACCTTCCCATTCTTGGCTTTCTTTAAAGGAAATGGCCGTGAACTAGCAGTTCATTTGAGTAAACATTACTCGTGAACCGTGGGATGTCCAGTGATATTGATTCCAAATAATTCTCATCATCTTTGAACTAATTTTGTTTTGTCTCCCATTTATCACGAGGGACAGCAGTGACATAAATGTCACTTAAGTTTGTAGGCTCAAGAGGAACATCATCTTCCGAAGAATTAATTTGCATTCTCGATTATTGAGTTCAACGTTCTTGTTACTTTTCCACTTTTACGAAGTCGTTACCAGTCAATATATGATGTTTAACAGTTTAGATACTGTGAGATAACATGCAGTTGTAAAAAATAAATCATGACAGAAATATAAATCAAATCATACACCACAACATATAATAATTTTAGGAATAATAAACGTGATGTCATGCATGAAGTTTGTCCTACCATTCCAAGGATTTAATCTCACACCTCAGTGCCGCCGACGGGTAGGTCAAAGAGGTGACGATTAAATTCAGACAATCTCTCTCAACAATTAACTGAGAATCAGTCATCCCGATTTAGTTGTTGATTACCTTCCTTTTTCAGCCAAGATATTTCCAAAAATACCATTAGAGTGTGACCTACTATTTCAGATTTTTAAGTAGACCTCGAGTATGCCGCCAAAGGGTAGGTCAGTAACCCGACGAGTACTCAAAATCCTATCCTTTCGGAAACCAAGCCTTGAATTTTGATAGCGGTGAAGGCCATCCGAAGGGGGCCGAAATCAAAGCGGCACGAGGTGTCACTATTCTCTCACAGTGCTTGTGTCAATAGTAGAGGCCGAGGGGTTGGTTGTCACCTTCCCCGCTCTCACTCGTTATTTTGAAAATTAGGTAGTCTTTTAGGATTTTCAGAATTTATTTACAATCCAAAAAACAATAAATGATGAATATTTAAATTAATCCTCCCACTAGTTCATCGGTTCCAAATACCGTCTAACTAGTGTTACTTATTCACGACTTTCCAATTTCTCGGATTTATAAAATCTTTGTGTAGACACTATACAATTTAAAATTCACCATGAATTTTATAATCCTAATACATTAAGGACTTATTAGACTTTCAATGATTTGAAAAACAATAAATCACAAAATTTAAAGCTCTCACTAGTTTATCGGTTCCAAATACCGTCTAACTAGTGACACTATAATCATGATTTTCCAATTTATCAATTATTTAGAAAATTTCTGGTGTAGACACTACACAAAAATTCACCAATGAATTTTATAGTCCTAATTATGTCATGATAAAAGTTTTGGGATTGTAGAATTTTTCGAATAAATGGAAAAAAAATAAATCAAGAAAAGCAACCACCAACGTATCGGTTTTAAACACTGGCTGAGCTTTAACCGAGTTCACCGAATGGTGTCGGAATTGGCTAAGCCGACCCGTCCTCTTCATTGGTTAATGTACAACTGCTGGATGAATCGGGCTAAGGTTGCCCCATTGAGCCTCAGCTCGCCGGATATAGCTTGACCTTGCCAGACCCCCAACGCTAACGTCGCACTTGGACGGACAAGCCGAGTCGAGCTGAAGCCCCGTTGACCGCCCGAACCAAGTTTCGAACATTTTTGCTCAGTTGATGTCCTACTTTTCCGGATTTCCCAAATTCTCAATTATTAAAATTCTTTTATGGAGTCACTACATAATAAAAATCCACGAATGAATTTTAGATCCCACAATTAAATTTAAATTTACCGAGTAAAATTTTTATTTTATCATGTGAATTTTATATCCCGATAAAATTCCGTTCGTTTTAATTAATTTAATTAATTACCAAAATTAATCTAAATTAATTACGTCTTATACATGCCTAATTAATATCACGATGAATTATCTACATGTATGCATATGCTAGGAGTGGAATTCATGAATATGATGCATGACATGGTTATATCACATAAATAATCACAAATAAATGCGAAAAATAAACCACTGAGATGGATCGTTGGTACCCCGTATATAATCTATAAACTAAATAAATAAATAAAGCCTACGTCCAATAGGTTTACTAATTATCTATATTTTTAAAAAAAAACGCCGCCGCCGTGGTATATTAATGTTCTTCTCCGTTTCCTCAACAAGAGTACTCCACCCAAGTTGGTCAGGGTGCTGTCTTCCTTCCTACAGGTCATGGGTTTGATTCCTTTCAACTGTAAACTTTTTCTTTGAAAATTGATTTTTCTGGATGTAAAAATAAAAAAAAATGCGTCGGCTGGGGGAGAGGGAGACTCGAACTCTCATCTGCACTTTGGTGATTCAGAGCTTTAACCACCATGATTTTGGTTCAAGTTGTTGATCTTCTTCCAAAACTAAATTAAATAAACCACGGCCGCAGATTCTATAATTTTTCCAGCTACTAGGAAATTAAATTACAACAAAATAAATTACATAATTTCCTATACCCAGAAAAATTTGGGATTACAATAGATCTAACGGTAAACAAGTACCAACCCCAAACAATCTCGTCAACCAAAGTATTCAACCACGCATTTATATATAAAAACATATAAAAGATGCAATATTTATTCAATTCCACTCCCTATTAATTAATTATGCAATCAAGATCGCAAAATCTCTTTAACCTGGCTCTGCTACCACATGCTAGGAGTAATAGCACCGATCGAGACACTTGATCTTCGCACAGCGGAAGCTTATGTGATTTACGATATGAGACATAACTCATTAATCCTACGAGAAGGTTAAAGATTTATCTTAATCGGAGAGAGATGAGAAATCGACAAAAGGGAGAAGCCTTAGTCTTCCAGATTGTATCTCCCAGCGATGACTGGTGGACGTCGATCCTCGCTGTAGAACCTCCTCGAATATGCACAAGAAATGATGTGATATATGATGAGCTTTATGATGAGGAGCCAGATCCATTAGCACCCATGAAGAAGAGTGATCCATTGGTCATTAGAGATGGACCTTTGACGGCTCGAAAGGAAGAGAATGAGAGAATCCTTGAACACCTTGCTAAAAGAAATCCATGAAGAGTATGGGCACCCCAAAAGGAGTGATGAAGCTTCAATATTATACATTCACTACGCTTTTGGGCTTAAGGAAAACGCCTAGTTTAATCAGTCTTTTTATTTCAGTTTTGTGTCAAAAAAGGCTAGTTGGACCTGAAGTGTGGTTTGGCGAAGCCCATCTAGTGGGAGGCGCATTTTTCATCTAGGTTTGTTTAGTTTTCGTTAGTTTTCCGTCCCACATTGGAAGATGGAACATTGAGTCGGTTTTTGTAGCCTATAAATAGGCCAACACTATCTCTTTTATGAACAACATATATTTTGAGTGAAAATTTATTATTTGATTAAGCTTGTCTTAATTGTGCACGTTTATGTGTGAGATTCTCTTGGATTGGAGGATTGCCCTTTTGAGAACTTATCAGCGTAACCGAGCATTACGTTGTGGTGTTCCAACTGTAGTCTTAGATTAAGATACGGATCATAGCTCTCATTGATTGCAATTCAGTTTCTTCCTGGGCAAAACAAAGGATTTGATTCGTAAGGATCACATCAAGAAAAACCCTATGTTTTTATTCTCTAAATGAATAAGGCAAGAAACTAATTTTTATTCCTTCTATTTTATTTGTGGTGCAATTTGTGATTGTGTTATTGTGCTAGGAGGAACTCTCTTTATATAGGAAAATAACAAACCAAGAGAGTTAACATTTTCACACCACAAAAACCTATTCCCATAAGAAAAAGATATTTTTGCTCCAAAATAAGAGATAATTCCCAAAAAAATCAATCTCTTAATTTTCCATTAATTATCCAACAAATAGATAATTAATTAATTACACATATGAGATAATCTAGGAAAATTTCTTCCCCCAACTTATCCATAATGTGTGGAGCCTCATGTCATTTATTTTTAATAGAAAATGTCTTTTCTATATTACAAATTATTTACCAAATAAATAATATTGCATATTCATTAAATAGACCAACTATTTAATTTATTCTCGAGGTTCCATGAAACGAGAAAACACTCGCGTGTTAGGAGCCAACCTGGGGACCATGGACCTATAACCAGTAGATTCAATAAATTAAATAAAATATCCATCGAACACAATATTTCTACTTAATTTATTAAATCCGGAATTACGCCACCATAAATCCGAAACTAAAATCTATCGATTATAGATATAACTTATTCTCAAAACGGCAAGTCGAGTCGATAAGTGTCCATTGATATAATCATTTTATATAAACTAACCCTTCATTGACTATCCGTAATGAAGTAGGATTATTTCCGTAAACCTTCTTCAATACATCTTATCCTTATTTACCATTAACCCACTAGTGATCAATTAGTTCATAACCAATACGAACTCCCGGGATCGATCAGTTTCTAGGATTAACAAATAAGGGGATTGTCTTTCTACTTCCCGCAGGAAGGAATGAATTCCATATCTATGAGACACACACTTCTCACTCATTCCAGAATAGTGCCAACGTGAAAGTGATTCGGACCAAGCCTCTTAGCAACCCTTAACGAACACATCAAATGCTATCCTAAAACAAGTAGGAGTCTGACACACACTAAGTTATATGGATACATATGATACGACTTAGGGTTTTCAGTAGTGTCTTACTTACATGCACGAAGCAAGTAATAAGATGAGAATAAATCTGTCATTTATTAATTCAAAAAACTATTACATAAATTGTCTTTCGGGCGCTACTTCTAAAAATCTCCCACTTGCCCATAAGGACAAGCAACAGTTGTCTTTCGGGCACACTATATCTAACAGCTACGCCACGTGTCACCCTTAGAGAGTGCATAGTAAATGATTAGGCCTTAACCTTAGGGTATTAAGGGCCAGGGGCCCCAGAGACCGACCTAAGGGCAAGTCGTCAACCCCAGGTCGGAGATCGGCATAAATTTCTCCTCCAGCCACTGTAGGTCGGCCAAGGTCTGGCGAAGTGGAATTGCCCAGTTCGGCCATAATGGCCTTGGGGGCTGAGCGCCGGACGCTCCGTACAACCCGGCTGTTATTCCACGTGGGGGATAACTAAAGGTAAATAAGGGAAGAATCCTAAGTTATAAAGACTCAAATCCTGACATTTAATGTGTCCATAATTACCTCTAAATTATAGGGATTAATGCGTGTATATCCTTAGGGAATAATAATAAAATATAATACTTGCATAGCAAGTAATAGGTGTGAAGTGCCACCTATTTAAACCACCCTAAGGAACTACGAAGGACTTGATTCCAATTCAATTATTGGATACGTAGGCAACTCTCACAAATAACTTGAGAGATCAGTCTAAACAAAGAACAAAACACGTTCAACTTTACACAAATTATGGTTTCTAGGGTTTAAGATCTTTATCACATAGGAGATTGACCCGTATTAATTCTTGGACGGTTTCCAGCATCGTCAGCGGGTATCAACAAACTTATTTCACATTTTGCAAGCAGGGGAATTCAGATAATCTCTTCTAGAGACTGATATTACAGCGGTCAATTGCTTAGTTATCCATGGTCTTATTATTGTATACCGTGTTATACAAATATTCTATAATCACCAACCACTTTTGGTGGGATTTTTTTTATGATAAATTTAATATAACAAAAAAAAATCATGGTACTAGCCTCGGTAATTGATATCTCCAGAAAATAATATATTTTCACATTGACTTCATTGGAATGATACATCTTAAAATTTTAATTTGATGACATTCACTTGACAGAATGTACTTGTATAACTTGATGCATCTTATATAATTTAATTTTATCATATTCACTTCATGGAATAGAATTATACAATATGATGCAACTTATGTCATATAGTACATATATCACTGAATTACTCATTCTTATTATATTGGTCACATTCTCTTCTAGTAATAGACATATATTATCATTTTCAACATATTGTTCAAATCATCGAGAAAATATTATTTATCACGAGTAATACTTCTTATTGTATGTCTCGATATGATATTCATTTTTACGCATATCTCAGTAAAATTCAATAAAATATCTTCAAGATTTGGGAGAGGATAGAGCTTAATTTCGAACAATTTTGTTTCAACGACTCTTTGGAAGCCTTATATAAAAATAAATGTTGCATACATTATCTTTTGCTTTCCCATTTTTCTATGTTGAGAAATTTTGTGTATTTCAGAGTATAACATGCGTCGTCGCACTCTCGATGATACAAATATTTTCATCATCTTTTATCATTCCCAAATTTCTTGTTCCGATTATGTGAATTTTGTATTCACCTTTATGCCCTTTAAAGGCTATTTTGGACTTCATGTCGATACATATATTTACTTTCAAAAGATTGATCATCTTTATATGATCATGTTGGTCCCTTGAAAAGGCTAAAACAAGTTTAGAGGGGAGGGGGGGTGAATAAACATGTCACAAAAAACCTAACTGAGAACTTAGTCTAATGCATATTCATTAACAATTAAAGTTCAGTTTTAACTTGTGTGGAGTTGAGCTGTCAAAGCGGAGTTTAAGTCAAACTGACTTATACAAAACTGAGTCAACCGGCAGCGGATATAGATTTTAGCCTTTATCGGATCTTGTTGATTCAATGAAAAAGCTGTGTATGCAAAACTGAATTCTGGTGAATGTCAGTTTGTGAACTGTGTATACTTATAACAATCAGTTTCAGTATGTTGTATAAATTATAATAAATGTTGTAAAATAAATAACAGAATGTAAATGGGTAAAGTAAGTAGAGCAAGAATTATAGTGGTTCCAGGTGGTGTAATCCTGTCAGTCCACTCTTCCCCTATGATGTAGGAGGAAAATTCCACTAGAACTCCTTGAGATATGCTGTTACAAAAATTCCTATATGATAGTCCTTGAATAATCCCTAGTGTCCCTATCTAAGCAACTAAAGAATAGGTTGTATGGCTACTCTTCAACTGCTTGAACCACTGGTCTTTAGAGGGTTGGATTGCCTCTTCACCAGCTACCACCACAAACACAGTCTACCCGACTGCAAATGTCACAACTGTCCTTGGCAACTCATTGACCGGATTGCTTCACTGTCTAAGCCTCTTATTAAGAACAAAGTTGGTCTGAGAATCAATAAATTGATTCTTGCTTGTGTTTCTTCAAAGTGTAGAAATCTGGATAAGTTCGATGTAGCTTGAACACTTGAAGAATTCTAGATAAGATCTTGTTGAGCGCAAACAATGATAGTAATTCGAATGAACGTGACTTGGGCACAAATTGCTTGTAATCTTGTTAAATCTTGGTCCTTGATCCTTGGTGCAAAGTCCTCTATTTATAGTGTGAGGTCCAACGTTCATTTTGTTTGAATTCGAATTGTATCAACGTCTATCTTGTAACGGCTATATTTAGTGACCGTTCTGACTTGTCAGTATTTCATCCAATAGAGTTGCTTCCTTTACAACGTTCGAATGTACTTTCAGCTTGTTGGATGACTAACTTATAAAACTGAGTTTCCTGATCAGTTTTATACTGAGTATATCGCCGCTTTTCTAACTGACTTAGAGCATTAACTGAGTTTTTACTCTTTTTCAAAACTTCAGTACTCTATTTATCTGATTATATGTACCTGAATCATATTACACCATTCCTTATAAAGATCATCTAAGATATCATTGTCCTTATGATACTTAGGTCTTCTACAAGATCCATAAAGTCAGTTCAGGCCATCACAGACTTACCTGAATTCTAACTTTATAGTCTCGGCTTAAAATCTTCATTACTGAGTTTGAACCCTCAGTTCTTCAATCTTCCTTAACTGAGTTTGTGTCCCTCAGTTCTTCAAATACTGAGTTTGTTCCTTCAGCCTTCAGTTATAGATATTCCCACCGAGTCTGTGTCCCTCAGCGAACTTACCTTCTTCAGTTTTGAGGGAACTTCAGTTCTTGGGTGTACATCTTCAGTCATAAGTTCAGTTTCAGTTGTCTAAGTGATTTCCAGTTTCTTAGATGATTTCCAGTTTTTGTTCTACGACACTTCTATTTATTACAGTGCTTGTCTGATGTAACCTATACATTTATCAGACTCTAGTAAAACCTATACATTCAATTCTAGACATCTTTTAGCTTTCCACTATAACATTTAGTTTTAGCACTTCATCAATGAGGTGTTAACAACATGTTCTTGAATAAGATGAATCATCATCAAAACTAAATTTTATTCCCAATAATTTCCCCCTTTTTGATGATGCCAAAACCCTCCTTAAAAGAAAAGCTTAAAGATAATAACAATACAAAACAATGTAAAACTGAAAACTGGATTTCATTAAGAATTCAGCAAAAACTGGAATTGTTACACAGTAATTGATAAACTGAAATAAGAGCTAAATTGTTCTTTGTGCTCTTTGTGTAGCTAAAATGAATTTCCTCTATTTATCATGAAGTTGATAGGCATGTTCTAGCTTTGAATCTTCCTTGGAGAAAGTTCTGAGATAGTCTACTTGATCTGTAAGTTTCCACTTCCTCCATAAAACTAGATTTGGCAATGCTGATTCATCCTTCTAATAATTTTCAAATTCTGCTATATCTGCTTTCATTTGTTCAGTCTTGTCTCTGATCTGCAATTTCTCTTCAATCTTCTTGAACTTCTTGTACTATGCCATCTTCTGATTATGATATTGATCAGATAAGAAGTAAACAAGAGATTCTTCATAATTTTTGTCTTTGTACTTGAGTTTGACATTGCTATGATCTTTGACAAACTTCATCCACAAATCCTTTGTAAGAGTAGCTCTCCTTTCTCCAGGTTGACTATATTTTTCTATTAGCTTCTCTTTAGATAGTTCTTTTATCTTCACATAAGGATCTGCTGCTAATTTGTATTTCTTCAGTTCCTCTTCCAGCTTCAGCTTTTCATCTAGTAATCTCAGCTTTTCTTCTTCAGCTTCCCCTTTTTTGGCATCATACAACTGATTTACCAACTGATGGGTTGCTAATTGGTCGGCTGAGATATTCTTTTGTGAAGTGAGTACTTCTTTTAGCTAAGTTTCTAAACAATAGATACGCTGATTTAAATGCCATTCTGCTTGAGCATGCATTTCTCTGTCTACTGAAGTTGTGAGTTTAAGGGTTTCTTTTAGACGGAGAATTTCTGAGGCTGAGCTAGAACTTGATTTCGGAATAATACTTAACTTTGTGTCAACCGAGACGTCTGTTTTCTTCCAATATTCCAAATATCCAGAAATACATGACAAAAGGCCATTGTATTCTTCCTTTTGGTTGAGCATAATCTTTAGATTTTCATGTATTTTTCTCAATTCTTCTTTTGTCATAATCTCTGAAGGATATGTTTCTTCATCTTGTTGGATTTCCGGCTGAGTATCATCCTTGATTACCATTAATTGCTTATCTTCAACCATTCCATCTGTTTGCTGATTATCAGTTGCTTGGTTTCCAACTGGCAATTCTTCTGGCTGATTAACAGTTTGCGTAGTATGAACTTGAGGTTGAGTATCTGTCTGCAAATCTGTAATCTTATCAGATTCTTTCTTTGATTCATCATCTTTGTCATCATCCTTCTTCTTTTGAGTATCCAATGTTGATGAAATGGCTGATTTCCGTTGAGCTAACTCAGTGAATCTTCTGAAACAATTTGTGAGAAACTCTTCCATAGGAAATAGAGCATATAGATCCCTGACTTCAAGTTTCTCCAGCAAAAACTTTTCTTCACTTGGTAGAGTAGCTTCACGACATTCTTCGGTCTTGAGTTTCATCTTCATCAGCCTGATGATTCTTTCAGCTCAAAAATATTAACTGATTGTTGAGCTGGTTGCTGAAATTGTTGTTGCTCCTTTTCAGCATGCATAACGGAAACTTGTTTCTCTGTGATATTCTGTTGTAACTGAGAAACAATTTCAGTTGCTATACTGACCTTCCTGGTGTCTTCAGTTGTCAGTTGTTCCTCCTCAGTTGGTGCTGACTGACGTGAGGTGCCTGGAAACAAACATTTCTTAACTGACTTAACTTTCTTTGAGTCAGCTTTTCGTTTGACTCATTTGCGTTCAGCTATGGGCTGAGACACAGTTTTCTTTTTGGCTTCGGGTTGGGAAGAATTGGAGATTTCTTTCCTAGAATGAACTATGGTTACATCTCCTATGGATGTATCCATTCACTTTGTAGATGCACCAACAGTTTGTTCTGTTGCATTCCCTTCCTTGAGTCTTGCTAAATAGTGTTGAATAACTCCACTAAGTGTCTTTTCAGTCGAAGTCTGCCAACATGTTCTCTTCCTTCTGCTTGAGCTCTTCGAACACTTTCCAATTCAGCTAACTGTTGTTGTTTTATATGATTAAACATATAATCTGCCCAATTGAACTCAAGTTCATCCCAGATGATGTTCATTAGGTAAATGCTGTCTTCAGATAATCTGGCGATTACTTTGTATCTACCAATGACATGCCTGGAGAGCCATTTGCTGAGTAGGCCGAATTCCGGTTTGAGGTCTTTGACATGTGAGTTAACAGCTGCTGGTTCTTTTGTCAAAGAAATTAAAGGCGTCTCTTTTGAGTGGTAAACAACTCAAATCTATTGATTTCACAAGTTGTTCCTTGAAATCGAATAGCATCTTGATGACTTCTTTATTGAAGATAATCATTTCTCCTCGAACTTTTGTAACTAGGGATTTCCTTACCACTCTCATATTTTCCCAGAACTGTAAAATCCCTTCTACATTACAATCATCGTTGAATTTCACTTCCAGGATGTCTCTTAATCCTGGCTGACGATGTATCTTCTCGCACATAAGGCTTGCTAACATGGTGTTGTTGCAGAGTGCTTCATACTCTTCAAAAGATAGAGTATCCAATTCAGTAATGAGCCTTTTTTCTTGTGATTTCTTGAAGGCTGCCATTACGAATTTTTCTGAAAAAGAAATGATTTTGAGAAAGATAAAATTTTGATTTTTGTGAGAGACAAAGTTTGAATTTTTCTTTTTGGTGAGTAAGGATGGGTATTCAAGGGGGTGGATATATAGTGGGTGTACTGACGGTTCGTGGACTGATGCACGATATTCTGAGGATTTTGTACCAACTTTTCAAATTCCATGATGGATTGTCTAACCGATGCATGTACAGTTCTAACAAAACTGGGGGTGTACACGCAACAAGGTCTGACATAAACAGCGGTAATTAAATGCGATATAACCGCTATCGGTTTTATCCTAGAAACCATTTTACTTTCTTTGACTAGGTAAACTGATGCTTGAGGTTAGTTCTAGAAAGTTCAGTTCCATCAATTCTTCTATTTCAGTTAGTCAGTTTGAGATTGTTGATGTCAATGACTGATTTGTTAAGTGAGCGCACCCAGCATAACAAGGATCAATCCTCTTGACGAATATCTAGGCTTAAACTGACTTATCTGACTTTGATTATACCCAATTCAGTTCTAAGTTTGGCAAATCTCTCTTTGTCCAAAGGTTTGTGAAGATGTCAGCCAACTGATCTTCAGTCGGGACATAGATAACTGTGACATCCTTTTTTCCACATGATCCCTTATGAAGTGATGTCTCACATCAATGTGTTTCGTCCTTGAGTGCAAAATTGGATTGTCAGTTATAGCAATTGCACTTGTATTATCACATATTATAGGAATCATTCCTCTTCTATCCTATAATCTCTTAATTACTGTCTGATCCATAAAACTTGAGCACAACAGTTTCCAGCTGCTATAGACTCAACTTCAGCTGTTGAAGTCAAAATAGAGTTTTGCTTCTTCCTGAACCATGACACAAGTCTATTTCCCAATAACTGACATGTGGCTAAAGTACTTTTTATGTCCACTTTGCATCCTGCATAGTCCGAGTCTGAGTAGGATATCAGTTTGAATTCTCCTTCTTTTGAATACCATATCCCAACTCCTTCTATATCTTTCAAATACTTCAAGGTTCTTTTGACGACAGTAAGATGGATTTCTTTAGGTCTTGTTTGAAATCTGGTACATACACCAACAGTAAAGGATATATCAGGTCTACTTGCTGTTAGGTAAAGTAGACTTCCAATCATTCTTTTATAGAGAGTTTGATCCACATCCTTGCCATCTTTATCTTCATCTAATCTGATGTTGGTTCCAATTGGTGTTGCAATGCCAACTGATTTTTCCATTCCAAACTTCTTGATCAATTCCCTTGTATACTTGGTTTAGTGAATGAAAATCCCACTATCCATCTATCTTACATGTAAACCGAGAAAGTAACTTAGTTCTCCCATCATACTCATCTCAAATTTGCTCTTCTTTAAACTTGCAAATTTCTCACAGAGTTGCTCATTTTCTGATCCAAAAATGATGTCATCTACATAGATTTGACCTAGGAGAGTACTTTCTTCAACTTTCATTTTGAATAAGTTTTTATCAATAGTTCCTTTTGTAAAACCATTATCCACTAGAAACTGAGATAGAGTCTCATACCAAGATCTTGGTGCTTGTTTGAGTCCATAAAGAGCTTTTCTTAGTTTAAAGACTTTACCAGCTTGATCTTTAATTTCAAATCCTGGGGGTTGCTGAACGTAGACTTCTTCTTCAACTGGGGCATAAGTTTCATCAAAGTCTATCCCTTCAGCTTGTGAGTAACCTTTTGCTACAAGTCTGGCTTTGTTTCTGATAATATTCCCATCTTCATCAAGCTTATTTCTAAAAACCCATTTAGTTCCCATTATGTTGACTTGATCTGGCTTGTCAACTAAATCCCAAACTTGATTTCTCTCAAATTTGTTGAGTTCTTCTTGCATAGCCAAAATCCAATCTAGATCTTTTAGGGCTTCTTCAATTTCTTTGGGTTCAAACTGAGACAAAAAGCATGCTATCATATCATCTAATTGGTGTCTTGTACGAACTCCAGCTTGGAATCACCTAACACTTGTTCTTCAGGGTGATTCATCATCCATTGATGTACTGGTGGTTGCATCAACAGGTCTTCATTTTGTTGAGCTGATTCTTCTTGATTTTGATCAATTTCAACTGGATCGATTTCTCTTATTGTTTGTTCGATTCTTTGGTTCACATCTTGGTTGATTACTAATAATCGAGGTTGATCTTGATCTGAAGAATCTGAGATATTCAATCTTCCAATATCAATGAAAACTGGTTCTGGAGTCTTCTCTGACTGAGGTTGACAAATTGTTTCTTCCTTGTCTTCAATTGTGTCTCCAGTAAACTTTGGTTCATCAAAAACCACATGTATAGATTCTTCATGCTTGAGTGTCCGTTTGTTTAATACTCTAAAAGCTTTACTGACAGTTAAGTATCTCAGAAATATTCCTTCATCAGCTTTGGGTTGAAAAACTTTGAGCTGATCTTTTCCATTATTATGAACAAAACATTTGCTTTTAAAGGCATGAAAGTATGAGACATTTGGTTTTCTTCCATTCCAAATCTCATAAGGTGTCTTTTCATGTCTCTTGTTCATGAGAGCTCGATTCTGAGTATAACAAGCTGTGTTTATAGCTTCTGCCCAATATCTTTCTGGCAATTTAGATTCATAGATCATTGTTCTTCCAGCTTCTTTGAGTGTTCTATTCCTCCTTTCAGCTACTCCATTCTGTTGAGGTGTTGCTGTAGCTGCAAGCTGGTGTAGAACTCCGTTCTCTCCACAATATTCAATGATAATGTTGTTGAGAAATTCTGTTCCTTTGTCTGATCTGATCTTGAATACTGTAACACTCTTCTGATTTTGGAGTCTCTAGAGAAGTTCTGTCAGTTGTTGCTTAGTTTCACTTTTCTTGGTCATAAAGATAACCCAAGTGTATCTTGAAAAATCATCAACCACCACTAAGGTGTATTTCTTTCCACTAACACTGATTGGTGTAACTGGTCCAAATAAGTCCATGTGCATCAGTTCTAAAACTCTGTTTGTTGAATGTTGAGACTTAGTCTTGAAACTTGCTTTTGTTTGCTTTCCTTGTTGACATGCATCACACAGACTCTCTTTCTTGTATGTCATCTCTGGTAGTTCAATCACTAAGTTCTTTTTGACTAACAGGTTGATATCATCAAAGTTTAGGTGACTTAGTTTCTTATGCCACAGCCAACTGAGTTCTGACTTGGTATGCACGATCAAACATGTTTCTGAAACTGCTGTAGACAAATCTACAACATACATATTCTCTTCTCTTCTTCCAGCAAGAACTACTTGGAAAGTTGTTTCGCTGACGACAATGCAATATTCCTTATCAAAGGTAACATTGTATCCCATATTTGTGCTGAGTAGATTGTAGTGAAGTCCTTCCCCGTAAGATACATTCTTGATTGTGAGTCCATTTCTGATTAATTTTCCATAACCTTTTGTGTTACCAGGTTTGTCTTTACTTCCAAAATTGACTCTTGGTCCATCTTTAACTACAAAATCAGGGAGACAGTCCCTGCTCTTTGTCATATGTCTAAAGCATCCACTGTCAAAGTACCAAATATCCTGCAAAACAAATTAAAATGCTTTAGGTACCCAACTCTATTTGGGTCCATAGTGGTCAGTTGTCAGTACAACTCTGGGTATAATTCCATAAGGTCTTCTCTGGAAATTGTTGCACTTATTTTCATTTATGTAAGCCACATTTCCATGGTCTTTTTCTGGATTGTGTCTCATTTATATGATTTCTCAGCTCTTCTCGTTTAGACTGATTTCCAAAATGTCTTATATTATTAAAAGTTGAATAATAACCATCATTCCTTCTGTACTGAGGTCTGGATTGACCTTTGTATTGGGACTTTTGCTGAGAACTGGGATAAGCTCTCTGCTGAGTCTTGGACTGAAACTTGTAATAAGTTTTCTGTCTGGAATGATTGTTCTTATCAGTTTTAATAGTAGACTCAGTAAAATTCCAATCATCATCAGTTGGGTACAGTCTGCCTTTCCCCCTAGATGTGTGAATCTTTGAATGATTGACATTCTTAAATTTACTCTGATTATAATTTTTCTGGTTCTTGTCTTGATCTGTTTTTGTAGATCTGGAAGTTGATCTACCATTTCTGTTTCCTTGAGGTACAGCTGATCTACCCTTTGGTTTACCTTTGTTGGTAGGTACAAATGTCTTCTTAGAAAACTGAGTAGTCCTATGTGAGGCTGACTTTACTGGTTTAGCAATTTCCTCAATTTGTGGAAGTTGCTCAGCTACAAACTTAATACCAGTTTGGATACTAGGTTTAGTAGCTTTGCTAGTTCGTTGCTTAGAAGATTGCTGTGTATCAAATCCTAAGCCAGTTCTGACTCTATAAGGCTTTCCGGATTTGAATCCAGTGGTTGAACTTGATTGAGCAAAAGATTCGATTCTTTTTGTTTGTTGGCGTAGTGGTCGATCTTGATTCTTCCATTTATCAGTTCTGGTCAGTTTCATCATATTTAGTTCAGACTTCAATCTTTCAACTTAAAGAATTAAAACTTCATTCTCAGCTTTAATTGATTTATAACCAGCTTGAATAGTTACTAGATGATTCATCAATTCGTCAAGTGTTTCTTCTAATTTCAGATTTCTTGGATTGGAGTCAGCAGTCGATGAACATGCATTTTGTATGGAATCTGAGCTGAGGAATATTTAGAGTTAGATTCACATACCTCATTTGGATTCTCCATATGAGCCATTAAAGCTGTGTCATCTGATAATCTTTCAGTACCAGCTTCATAGTCTGACTCATCTCCGGCTAAGAGTGTTCTTCTGCCAGTTCTTCGTTGCTGAGTCTTCTTACCAGTCAGCTCTGGACATTCAGCTTTGAAGTGCCCAGGCTTCCTACAATTGAAGCAAAGATATTCATCGTCTTTCTTCTTTCCAAGAGTCCTCTTGATGAACTTCTGAGTGACTGGGTGTCCATTCTTCATTCTTCGAATTCTGTTCATCATTAGAGCCATCTGCTCCTCCATCTCATCCAATTGCGGAAGATTGCTAGATGAGGTTTCTTGGTTATCATTTGAGGCTGCTGCTGCAAGAGCTGTTGTTTTGGGTTCCTCCATGGCTTTGATGAGAGCTGTTGTCATGGTGACATCTTCACTGAATTCATAAGATTTAAGATCTGAGAAGATTTTGAAGGAGTCTTCTATATCAAGTTTTCTTGATTCTTCCATTGCTGTGAACTTCATCTTCCAGCACATTGGTAAAGCCTTCAAGATTCTAGTGTTGATTTCCTTCTTGGTGCACTCAATCTTGAGTAGAGCCAGTTCATCCATGATAGTGCTGAATCTTGTTTCCTTCTGATCAATATTTTTGCCTGACTTCATCTTGAAATTCTCAAACTTCTGTTTTGCGACGGAGATCTTATTCTCTTTGATAGAGTCGATTCCTTCACAAACTAACTGATGGTTCTCCCACATTTCTTTTGCAGTAGTGAAATCCTTGACCTTTAGGTACATGTTGCTGTCAAGGGTTCTGAGTATGATATCCATGGCGACATTGTTCAGGTTATTTCTCTTTCGATCATCACTGGTCCATTCAGCTTTAGGCTTGGGAACTCTAACTTGATTTTCACCAACAGTTTGCATGTGGGTGATCTGGATAGGTCCATCAGTGAGTACATCAATCATCCCATCATGAGAAGTTGCTATAAAATCCAGCAAACGTCGTTTATATTCATCAAATCTGTCCATGTTGCACATCAGCATTTGTCTGGCATACTGATTGTTATCCATTGTCTAAGTGAATAAAAAAAATTGGATTATGCAAAGACTGGAAATTGAAACACTAAGCTTTTTAAGGAGAACAACTAGAGGAGAAAATTAGAGCAGGTGAGTTATCAACAATAACTTGCCAAAGAACACTGCTCCGATACCAATTGTTGGTCCCTTTGAAAGGCTAACACAAGTTTAGAGGGGGGTGAATAAACTTGTCACCAAAAACCTAAATGAGAACTTAGTCTAGTGCAGATTGATTAACAATTAAAGTTCAGTTTTAACTTGTGTGGAGTTGAGCTGACAAAGCTGAGTTTAAGTCAAACTGACTTATACAAAACCGAGTCAACCGGCAGCGGATATAGATTTTAGCCTTTATCGGATCTTGTTGATTCTATGTGAAAAAGCTATGTATGCAAAACTGAATTCTAGTGAATGTCAGTTTGTGAACTGTGTATGCTTATAACAATCAGTTTCAGTATGTTGTATAAATAATAATAAATGTTGTAACATAAATAATAGAATGTAAATGCGTAAAGTAAGTAGGACAAGCATTATAGTGGTTCCAGGTGGTGTAATCCTGTCAGTCCACTCTTCCCCTATGGTGTAGGACAAAAATTCCACTAGAACTCCTTGAGATACGCTTTTACAAAAAGTCCTATATGAAAGTCCTTGATTAATCCCTAGTGTCACTATCTAAACAACTAAAGAACAGGTTGTATGGCTGCTCTTCAACTGCTTGAACCACTGGTCCTTAGAGGGTTGGATTGCCTCTTCATCAGGTACCACCACAAACACAGTCTACCCAACTGCAAATGTCATAACTGTCACAGGCAACTCCTTGACCGGATTGCTTCACAGTCTAAGCTTTGATTAAGAACAAAGTTGGACTGAGAATCAATAAATGATTCTTGCTTGTGGTTCTTCAAAGTGTAGAAATTTGGATAAGATCGATGTAGCTTGAACACTTGAAGAATTCTAGATAAGATCTTGTTGAGCGCAAACAATGATAGTAATTCGAATGAACGAGACTTGTGCACAAATTGCTTGTAATCTTGTTAAATCTTGATCCTTGGTGCAAAGTCATCTATTTATAGTGTGAGGTCCAACGTTCATTTCACTTGAATTCGAATTGTATCAACGTCTATCTTGTAACGGCTATATTTAGTGACCGTTCTGACTTGTCAGTTTTTCATCCAATAGATTTGCTTCCTTTACAACGTTCGAATGTACTTTCAGTTTGTTGGATGACTGACTTATAAAACTGAGTTTCCTGATCAGTTTTATAATGAGTATATCAGTTTTCAGTTTTCTAACTTACTTAGAGCATTAACTGAGTTTTTACTCTTCTTCAAAACTTCAGTACTCTATTTATCTGATTATATGTAACTAAATCAGATTACACCATTCCTTATAAAGATCATCTAAGATATCATTGTCCTTATGATACTTAGGTCTTCTACAAGATCCATAAAGTCAGTTCAGGCCATCACAGACTTACCTGAATTCTAACTTAACAGTCTCGGCTTAAAATCTTCATAACTGAGTTTGAACACTCAGTTTTTCAATCTTCCGTAACTAAGTCTGTGTCCCTCAGTTCTTCAAATACTGATAAGCCAACCGAGTCTGTGTCCCTCAGCGAACTTACCTTCTTCAATTTTGAGTGAACTTCAGTTCTTGGGTGTACATCTTCAGTCATAAGTTCAGTTCCAGTTGTCTAAGTGATTTCCAGTTTCTTAGATGATTTCCAGTTTTAGTTCTACGACACTTCTATTTATTACCGTGTTTGTCTAATGTAATCTATACAATTATCAGACTCTAGTAAAACCTATACATTCGGTTATAGACATCTTTTAGCTTTCCACTATAACAGTTAGTTTCAGCACTTCATCAATGGAGTGTTAACAACATGTTCTTGAATAAGATGAATCATCATCAAAACTAAATTTTATTCCCAACAGATCATATCATTTTTTGATTGATTGATATCGTCATTTTATATTGATATCATCAATGCCACTAGTATCAAAATACTTATTGTATAAGCATACATAAAATTTTAAAATGAATGGAAACAAAAAATGTTTACCTCAATACTTTACCACATAAGTAGTATCATATAGGCAGATCAAAGATCTCTAGGACAATAGACCTGAGGTCAACTCATTTGACAAGTTTTGGGTTCCTTTATGTATTTCATTTGATGGTTAATCCCACCAACAAAGCATCTTGTAATGAGAATCTCAATATCTCAACAGATTATATGTAACGCCCCCAGACCCCGGGCCTGGTAGCGCTAAATGAGTCATAAATGTCCGGCCAACTGCTTAGACCGCCGTCCTCGCTTGGTCTAAAAGGGCTAACCCGAGTTGACAAGACCTTTATGTCTCACACTTATATGGGGGGTGAGCATTCTCTTATTTTACCGATGTGGGACTTTACATTCTCCCCCCTTTAAGGGGATCAAGCGTCCTCGCCAGATGGCCAAGACCTGTTCCCGGATCGTCCCTACCAGAGGTAACTAGAGGCCATCCTTACACCGTCTTCTTGTACGGTGCAGCGCATAGTTCCGTCTGATAGTCGGCTCTGATACCATTCTGTAACGCCCCCAGACCCCAGGCCTGGTAGCGCTAAATGAGTCATAAATGTCCGGTCAACTGCTTAGACCGCCGTCCTCGCTTGGTCTAAAAGGGCTAACCCGAGTTGACAAGACCTTTATAGCTCACACTTATATGGGGTTGAGCATTCTCTTATTTTACCGATGTGGGACTTTACATTATACATATGTTAGCACATAGTATATATATTATCAAATGTAATATCCTGACTTTTCGAAAAAGGTCAGACGTGTCTTTTTGCGAAAAATGGAATATTATGATTTACGGATTAAAGTATTTTTGGGTATATATATATATATATTGGATAAATATATATATATATATATATTGGGGGAAATATGATTTTTAATAATAAGGGTAATTAAGGAAAATAAGAGATTAGGTTAATTATTGGGAATTTTCCTATTTAAAGAAAAATAAACCCCATTAGTTTCCCTAACCTTTTGAATCAGAATTTCCTCCTCCTAAACTCTCATTTCTGCGTGTCAGACTTAGAAAAAGGCTGAGAGCTTTTCTTTCAGATTTTAAGACGGATCTCAAACGTTTTTAGATTCGAGTGGAGCGTTGGAATCGTCGTGAAGAGGGCGTCGTTTCACCACAAGAATGTTGGAGCTTTTCTCAAGGTAAGATTTTCGACCTAGCTGCTGTTTTGAATGAGTTTTGGAGATCAAAACTCATATCTTTCGTATTCTTGTGTTAATCGAAGCGGGTGATCGAATCTAACCTTTTTTGGAATTGATAACGTAGGCTACCTACAAGAAAAGATAAGCTTTTGCTGGTTTTTCTGAGGATTTGGAATGGGATTAGCTTGCTAAAAGGTAAGAGGGTCTTCCTACAAGGTGATTACGGTTTATTAGGGTTTATGTTAGGTTATGATATGGTTTTATGTTAGAAATCGTACCTTCATGTTGCCTAAAGATTTAGAGTTTTCATGGTAGATAAAAGCTATAATTTATGCCTTTTTCTGAGTATTATGATGTTGGAGAATTTTGTGAATGATTAGGGATCGATTAGGGTTCAAAAATTGAGTTTTTGGAGAGTGACCGTGCTTGGTGCAAAGCGCACTTGAGGCCAGATCTTGGACGCACGGAGGTCCAGAAACTAAAATTTACATTCAGAGAGTTGGTGCAGGCACACCAGACCCTGTTGCGGGCGTATTGGAGCCCAGTGCGGGCACACGAGACCCATTGTTGGTGCACTGGACGAGCAGAATTCCAGTTTTTACTTACAGAGGCTTAGTGCGTGCGCACTGAACCCGGTGTGGGCGCACTGGACCTTTTTTTTTGATAAAAAGATGATTTTTAGCTGTGATATGAATCCTAAATGTTAATCCTTGATCTAATAACATTAATTAAACATAAACAAGCCCCGATTGAGTTTTGATGTGTTTGGTTCAGGCACCGGACGTACTCTTAAAGGGAGTTGAAGTCTGGGACCGTCAGAAAGGCATGGAAGGGCTTGTACTTTGGTGATCTAGAGTTCATCAATGTTTGTGTAATTTCTAGGCCTTGTTCGTGTCTAGAGGTCTACGAAATAGAGTTGAGTTGTGATGGAGCTTACTTGAAACAAATAGGTGGCTAGTTAACACCTAATGATGATTACATACTTGTATATCTAAAAGATTAAACATCATGTCATTCTTGGATAGGCACAAGTTTATATCTCAATGTATAGGCTTTCGGATAAAATGAGTAAACTTGCTGGCCTTTCTAGAGGCACCAGGAGTAGAGGGTACTCGTGGATGGATAACTTTCTTGGCCATTAGAGGGCACCAGGAGTAGAGGGACTTCACCAAACGTATATACTATCGGGACTAGCCTGTGGCTATTGGTGTGATCCACTAATAGGTTGCACGCAGATACTTCGTGGTGAGTAGCACCATACGTAGTGTCCTTGAATGCTGATGTAACACATATAAGTTAAGCTAGAAACGTATAGTCATGACATGTTGATGGACAAGAAGTGAACCCTAGATTGAGTCGGTCTCATAAAGATAACTATTATAATAAAACATGTTAATGAGCCTTAGTTAATTTGTAGCTTGTGCCTCTTATTGAGTACTTTGTACTTACCTCAAATGCATTGTTTTTCTATGTGTTTGTGGGAGAGAAGATGAACATGTTGATCATGAGCTTGATGAGGACTTCGATGACGGCGTTTGAGGACGCCGGAGTTGAAGCGTTTATTTGTTCTGTTTTTATTTTATCCACATTAGATACGTTGTTCTTTGGGAAAAGTTGTATTCTCTTTTAGTATTCTTTTGAAGGTTTCGTACGTTTTAGATTCCGTTTGGTTTTCCAATGTAATAAATGTTACATTTCTATCTTTAGTATGTTGAGTTCTTTTCATAATTGCATTTATGGTGTTTGCCGAGTCTTTTGAGCTTCCGTTTTGCTAAACTCGATACGACGTAGTAGAGGCTTACGTGTAATATTGGATTTATTTAATATTATACGTGTCGAGCGTTTCGTTTCCGGATAAAGACTCGGTATCCGGGAGCGGGGCGTTACAGTTGGTATCAGAGCGAAGCGTCTTCTAGGCTTCCTTTCCTCTAAGATAAGATTTTCTTAGACCTTGTTGAAACTTTTTTATCTCTCTTGATATTGGTGGTAAATCCTCGTAAGACTAAGAATCCTTAAACCATGGTTAAGTTGCACTAGGACCAAGTGAAGAGTCTCCTCAAGCGAAGGTTAGGTTGGGTTCTAAACACACATCTCTTACGTGATTCCCCCAAGTTCGTTCCTCTAAGATCCTTGATAGAATCCCTCTCTTATTTTGGAACTATCAGACTTCTCTCACATGTTCTATTTCTTGGAGGATTTAATTTTTTTTTTGTTACGTTTGGTCCTAATAATTTCTTTTTGTAACTTGGTGTTATGCAAAACGAGTAAACGATTTTGTTCACATTTCTATATGCAATGTAATATCATTTCTGAATTACCAAAAAAAAATCTGTAAATTTTCAGCCACTTAAAAAGTTATCTTATCTACAACTTCTGTCTTTACATCAACTCAGTTTTCAATTTGGATTGTTCATAAATTTCATGACAAGGATGAGCACTCTGTTTAGAAAATTCTGCGGCGGTACTCTTACTTATCAATGTGTTTTGAATAAGCTAAACACCTTCAAATGACTTGAATTTTTGATATGTTGTAGAAAACATCCTGCACTATTTTTTTTTTTTGGAACTAAGTGAAAATTCTTTTTGGTTTGAGCACAATATGCAACACAAGTCAGTTTGTGAAGTCCTGAAATTTTGACAGCTTATAGCAGTAGATGAAAAGAATTATTTTGACTGACCTATGGCTTTCCAATTTTTTTAATTTTTGAGCATCATATGTAAAACTTATGTACTTACAAATTTTCTCTTTGTCTCATGCTCAAAATCAGTTCGGTTTATATTGTGCAAATAAATTATTTTATGGCTCATGTATGCACCTGAATTTCTCAAAACCATTTAACTCCTCAGGTCAAGAAAGAATAGATGCCTTTATTTCAACTTAGAAGTTTGGTAGTTAGAGACTAGGTGTTGTTATTCTAGGGCTCAACAAGAAGCAAGTGGTTTGGCTTAGGACAGTAGTGAGTCAGTTGGAACTTGTTGATCTATTTCCGAATCAGGTACCCCACCTCAGTTTTAGTAAAAACAACCTCAAGGATCCCTTAGTGATAACAATGACTTTGGATAGAGTAATCAAGGTTGCTAGGGCGTTACTACAAGTTGTTGGTTGTGTTGGAATCTACCGTGGCAAGAGTAACGTTACAATTTTGATTTCTACGGACCATAAAGTGATTCTTGGTATAGGCCAGCCATCCAAGAATTTTGTCTACATGGATTGCAAACATAAGTAAGTATCTTCCGGTGAAGGACACACCGAGCAGAAGAGTGGCTAGGGCGGTTTCAGTGACTCAAGTTGAGGTTGGTCAGTTTTAGGTTGAGTGTACGAGGTTTGAGCGGTTTGGGAATCGGTAGAGTGTGGTTCAATGGTTCGCAAGATCAAAATCGGTTAGAGGTTGTCCGTGGGAAAACAAGTGAAGCTTCGGTTTTGTTTGTGTTGAAGAGAGAGTGCTAAGGAAAGTCAATGGTTTGAGCATGCTCGAGTTTCGAGGACGAAACTCCTTTTAAGGGGGAAGGAATGTAATATCCCGATTTTTCGAAAAAGGATAGACGTGTCTTTTTGCGAAAAATGGGATATTATGATTTACGGATTAAAGTATTTTTGTGTATATATATATTTTGGATAAATATATATATATTGGGGGAAATATGATTTTTAATAATAAGGGTAATTAAGGAAAATAAGGGATTAGGTTAATTATTGGGAATTTTCCTATTTAAGGAAAAATAAACCCCATTAGTTTCATTAACCTTTTGAATCAAAATTTCCTCCATCTAATCTCTCTTTCTACGTGTGAGACTTAGAAAAAGGATGAGAGCTTTTCTTTCAGATTCTAAGACGAATCTCAACCGTTTTTAGATTCGAGAAAAGCGTTGGAATCATCGTGAAAAGGGCGTCGTTTCAACACAAGAAAGTTGGAGCTTATCTCAAGGTATGATTTTCGACCTAGCTGCTGTTTTGGATGATTTTTGGAGATCTTTGTGTTAATCGAAGCGGGTGATCGAATCTAACCCTTTTTGGAATTGATCATATAGGCTACCTGCAAGAAAAGATCAGCTTTTGTTGGTTTTTCTAAGGATTTGGAATTGGATTAGCTTGCTAAAAGGTAAGAGGGTCTTTCTACAAGTTGATTACGGTTTATTAGGGTTTATGTTAGGTTTTGATATGGTTTTATGTTAGAAATCATACCTTCATGTTGCCTAAAGATTTAGAGTTGTTATGGTAGATAAAAGCTATGTTTTATTCCTTTTTCTGAGTATTATGATGTTGGAGAAGTTTATGACCGATTAAGGATCAATTAGGGTTCAAAAATTGAGTTTTTGGAGAGTGACCGTGCTTAGTGCGGGCGCACCAGGCCCAGTGCAGACGCACTGGAGGTCAAAAACTGAAATTTACATTCAGAGAGTTGGTGCAGGCGCACCAGACCCTGTTGCGGGCGCGCTGTTGCCCTGTGCGGGTGCACCAGACACAGTGTTGGCGCACTAGACGAGCAGAATTCCAGTTTTACTTACAGAGGCTTAGTGCGTGCGCACTGAACCCGGTGTGGGCGCACTGGACCTCCTTTTTGATGAAAAAGATGATTTATAGCTGTGATATGAATCCTAAATGTTAATCCTTGATATAATAACATTAATTAAACATAAACAAGCCCCAATTGAGTTTGATGTGTTTGGTTCCGGCACCGGACGTACTATTAATGGGAGTTGAAGTCCGGGGCCATCGGAAAGGCATGTAAGGGCTTGTACATTGGTGATCTAGAGTTCATCAATGTCTGTGTAATTGCTAGGCCTTGTCCGTGTCTAGAGGTCTACCAAATAGAGTTGAGTTGTGACGGAGCTTACTTGAAAACAACTAGGTGGCTAGTTAAAAACTAATGATGATTACATACTTGTTTAGCTAAAAGATTAAACATCATGTCATTCTTGGATAGGCACAAGTTTATATCGCAATGTGTAGGCTTTCGGATAAAATGAGTAAACTTGCTGGCCTTTTTAGAGGCACCAGGAGTAGAGGGTACTCGTGGATGGATAACTTTGCTGGCCATTAGAGGGCACCAGGAGTAGAGGGACTTCACTGAACGTGTATACTATCGGGACTAGCCCGTGGCTATTGGTGTGATCCACTAATAGGTTGCACCCATATACTTCGTGGTGAGTAGCACCATGCGTAGTGCCCTTGAATGCTGATGTAACACAGATAAGTTAAGCTAGAAACGTATAGTCATGACATGTTGATGGACATGAAGTGAACCCTAGATTGAGTCGGTCTCATAAAGATAACTATTATAATAAAACATGTTAATGAGCCTTAGTTAATTTGAAGCTTCTACCTCTTGTTGAGTACTTTGTACTTACCTTAAATGCATTGTTTTTCTATGTGTTTTGGGGGAGAGAAGATGAACAGGTTGATAATGAGCTTGATGAGGACTTCGATAACGGCGTTTGAGGACGCCGGAGTTGAAGCGTTTATTTGTTCTGTATTTATTTTATCCACATTAGATACGTTGTTCTTTGGGAAACATTGTATTCTCTTTTAGTATTCTTTTGAAGGTTTCGTACGTTTTATATTTCGTTTGGTTTTCCAATGTAATAAATGTTACAGTTCTATCTTTAGTATGTTGAGTTCTTTTCATAATTGCATTTATGGTGTTAATTTGCCGAGTCTTTTGAGCTTCCGTTTTGCTAAACTCGATACGACGTAGTAGAGGCTTACGTGTAATATTGGATTTATTTAATATTATACGTGCCGAGCGTTTCGTTTCCGGATAAGGACTCGGTATCCGGGAGCGGGGCGTTACATCAAACAAATAAATAACTTCGATATCGAATAAACAATCATGCTAGTATAAAACAGAAAGCATACAACAAAAGATATCAACAAAAAGAAATGATCATTTCATTTTTCATGGCCACATTCAAATTCACGGCCTCGTCCACGGCCATTACCAAGAAAATTGAATCACATTCAATACATGGAATGTATGTTTACCAATTGATTGGGGCGTATATGTAATATTTCGATTTTCGGGAAAAAGGCAGACGTTTCATTTGCGAAAACGAAATATTATATTATTTACATCTTTTGTGGATTCAAGTATTTGTGTGTGTGTGTGTGTGTATATATATATATATATATATATATATATATTTTATTTGGGAAAATCTGATTTTTAAGTAATAAGGAAAATAATAAGAAATTATTATTTTTGGGATTATCTGTTTAAGGAAAATAGATCTCATTAGTTCCTATAACCTAATAGTAAATCAGAAATTTTCCTACGCTCTGAGAAATGGCGTGTATGTGCAAATGAAAAGGGCAGAGAGATTTTTTCAAATTTCTAAGCTATTTTCAACCGTTTTCAGATTTGAGTAGAGCATCGGAATCGTCGTGAAGAGGGCGTCGATTCAACACAAGAAAGTTGGGGCTTTGTCAGGTATGAATTTCAAGCTCTAGATGTGTTATTGGACATTTTTTTATGAATCTAAACTCCTAAATTCATAGTCTTGTTTGGTTAGAAGCATGTGATCGAATGTAATCTGAATTTGGATCGATCACATAGGTTTTCGGCAAAGGAAGGATCATTTTGCTGTAGATTTTCGTAGCTTTTGTTGCTGGATTAGCTTGATAAAAGGTAAGAGGCTCTTCCTACGTTTGAATTGTTTTAGGGTTAAGATTGATGCTTGGATATGGGTTAGATGATAGAAATCATGTCAGTTGATCGTTTAAGGATTAAGGGATGTTATGGTTTGTAAAAGTTGTGTTTTTTTGCTGTTTTTCTGAGTACAATCGTGCAGAACATGTTTGGAATCGAGTAGAGATCATAAAGTGCAGAAAAATTGAGGTTAGGGTTTTGCCTGCGTCAGATGCGTATGCATTGGCTAGCAATGCGCATGCATTGCTGTTACACAATGTCTAGCATTAGTTTCAGCAGGTGGAAAGTGCACGCATTCGTGATTCAGAATGTTCCATCATCTTCACAGTAGGTGCAATACGCACGCATTCAATGGAATATGCATGCATTGCTGTTTCAGAATGTTTAGTCTTGCTCCCAGCATGAGCAATGCGCACGCATTGGCTGGACAAAAACCTTCAACAAGTTTCTAGTCTGGGAATGCACACGCATTCCAGAGAATGCGCACGCATTGGCCCCAAGTTTTGAGAAAATTTTGATTTTTTCATGATCTAATAACATTAAATAAACATAAAAAAACCTTGATTGAGTTTCTGATGTGTTTAGTTCCGCACCGAATGTACCCTTCCAAAGAGGTGAAGTTCGGGACTGTCGGAAGGGCATGATAGGCTTGTGCTTTGATGAACTAGAGTTCATCAATGTCTGTGTACTTGATAGGATATGGTGTCTAGTTGTCTAAGTGAGGGAGTAGAGTTGTTAAGGTGAGCTTTGCCTTGAAAACAATTAGGTGGCTAGTTAATACATAATAAATTACATACGTGGTATTAATAAGATAAAACGTCATGCTATTCTTGGTCAGGCACCGATTCATATCGGCGATGTGATACATTCATAAAGGTGAACAACGCTACTGGCTAAAAAGGCTGAAGGGTAGTGGAGGAAATTCATCGAGAGTATACACATCCCGGGGAGACCCCGGAGCTATCAGGTGCTATTCACCATTAGTTAGCAAGTATGTCTTCAGGCTGATAAATGCCATACGTAGTGCCTTTGAATGCTGACGTAACCAAGATAAGTTAAGCTAGATACGTATAGTCATGACATGTTGATGGACATGGAGTGAACCCTAGATTGAGTCGGTCTTATAAAGATAATCTTTTAATTATAAATCATAATTAATTTGTAGCTTCTACCTCTTATTGAGTACTTTGTTCTTAGCTCAAATGCATATTTTTCTATGTGTTTGGGGGAGAGAAGATGAACATGTAGATCCGGAGTTCGAGGAGGACTTTAACGACGACGTTTGAGGGCACCGATGTTGAAGCATTTACTTTATTTATTATCATTATATATCAGACTTGTGTTCCTTGGAGAACTCCGTAAATTCTTTTAGTATACTTTTGAAGGTTTTCGTATGTAATACATTTTCGTTTGATTTTCCAATGTAATAAATTTACATTTCTATCTTTAGAATTTGAGTTTCTATTCTTGTTTGTTGGAAAAAAAAAATTACACCCGAGTTTTTTGCTTCCGTTTTGCTAAACTTGATACGACGTAGAAGAGACTGACGTATAATGTGTAATTTAGAGCACTTACATCAGATACTCAAAGAGAATACTCTATTTTACAGTTTTAAATACATATTTTTCTAGTTTACAAAATCTCTATCAAAGGTGAAATGCATCAGATTCTCTATTTTACTTAATGACTTAGAGATAAAGGAAAATTTACAGGATCTGGATAAAAGCGATAGATGTAAAAGAAATTTTACAGAATCTATAGTTTACAGTAAAATGTAGAGTATCTACTGCTGTGCTATTTTTCCTAAATCAAAATGTTGAAATCTCTAAAATACAGTTTTTTAAGGATTTACAGTATCTACTGCAAGTGCTCTTATTATATATATTATACGTGCCGAACGTTTCTTTTCGGGATAAGAACTCGGTGTCTGCGAATGGGTCTTTACAATATAACTCATTTTAGCCATCATTGTGTTGAAGTTCCTGTTGAAAATATTGTTATAATATTTCAAAAGTTATGTTTTTTTTTTAGAAAACAAAATTTTATTAATCAATATCCGCCGAACAGGTGAGTAAAACGTCACCCAGGGGCCAAGAACCCCAAGGTGTCCGAGAAGAAACCAACAATCCATGTCTATCTAAAAGATGCGCGGGGACATTTCCTACGCGCCGAATAAAAGAAAAAGAAACAGACTGAAAACTTGACAAAAGCGCCAAACAATCCTGAACTAGGCACCTGTAAGCAGTGAGATCCTCCCCAGGTCTGCGAAGACTAGATATAGTCGCTAGACAATCACTCTTTACTTCTAGCCGTCCAATCCTAAGATGTTGCGTCTCCCCCAAAGCCAGAAAAATTGCTCGAAGCTCCATATAGTTCACGGGATTGCCCGGATCAAAATGGTACGAGAAGGATGGGAAAACTAACCTGCCTAAGTCCCGAAAGATTTCCCCAATACCTGCAGCTGTCTCTGTAACCGATGCGTCCACATTGCACTTTATTACACCTAACTGCGGTTTCAACCATCGATCCGGAAAATGTTGGCTTGAGTCCTGAGACCGATAAGTTTCCGTTGCTTCTGTATACTCCGCCGATGCAGCCAAAGACCGCTCACACACCGCAGACACATAGACCGCCTGATTATCAAAGACTGCCGAGCAATAGGCTTTCCAAATTCCCCACATGAGCCACACAAACCTGGCCGCTTCCTGGACACCTTGGTCGTCTATTAAGCGCATAAAGAACTCCGCAAAGGATACGGAATGAAGATGTTTCAAGGTACCACTGAACGGTGACGCTTGCCAAATTCGGACTGCCAACTCACAGTTAAATAGGACATGCCGCAAGGTTTCTAGAGTTTCCGCGCCTGCCAAACAAAGACCATCCCCTAACTCCTCCACTGCAAACCCTGACCAATAGCAAGACAATTATGAAGGCACCTCCACAAGAAATGTTGAATGTGCGGCTGGACTGGAAGTTGCCAACAACTTCTCCATAGACGGCCCGGGCCTATCGAACTAGAAGATCTTGCTCCCTCCGATGGTCGATAAAGAGATAGAGCCAAAAAATAGCCACACTGAACCGTATACACTCCTCTACGATCATAGTGCCAAACTCGCGATCAGAGTGCCCCTCTGGGGCCACAGTGGTTTCCAGAATAGCGTCCGATTCCCATGGCCTAAACACAAGCCGCACTTTTTGCACATCCCATACTCTTGACCCCGGGATAAGGAGGTCCGAGTTAGTGGTGTCTGCTGGAAGCTCGTGCCCTGCAAATGGTATTTGAAACGAAGGTTGTCGATTAACCCAGGCATCATGAAAGATATACACAGACTCACCATCCCCCACACGCCACCGCAAGCCATTGTACAGAAGATCCCGTCCCTCAAGAATGCTACGCCACAAATAGGACGGTCTGGCCCCCAAACCAGCCGTCAGGATCGTACTATCCTCAAAGTACTTCGCATGCATCACTTGAGATGCCAAAGAACCTGCATTCGTAAGGATGCGCCATGATTGTTTAGCCAATAAAGCCAAATTAAAACACTCCAAGTCCCTGAATCCTAAGCCCCCCAGATTCTTCGGTACACAGCAGGCCGCCCAATTTTTCCAGTGTATCTCAAAAGTTATGTTAAGACATGTTATACAATACAATATATATATTGAGATTTTTTAATAGTGAAAATATATTTATTATTTTAATATTTATTACAATTTGCATTCAATATATACGTTTTAATCTTTGATTGGTCATATTTTTTCGTCGGGTTCTATGGCAATGCTAAGCACCTTTATTTCCTTTCATTTACTGTGTGTAATTAATAGTATATAATAATAACTCTTTCTTTTCTGTAAAAGAAAAACGCGTGTAATAATAATACCATTTATTTTTGCCATGATCAGGGGCTTAACTTTTGCCTAATACCTTTCTCAACAAAAAAAACTGGTTATGGCTTTTACGGTATATATATATATATATATATATATATATATATATATATATATAACAATTATTTTTAGAGGAGTAGAGTTTTTGAAGTGTTACTTTCTAAAGAAAATATTTTCTCTCTTAAAAGTCACTTTGCTGGGTTTTTGCAAATATAATGATTGTATTTGTTGCCCTTTTTATTAGAAAATGAACACTTGTTATATCCAAGTAAGATATTTTGGTTGCTCCGAAATAGTTTTTTAGGAGGGTGTTTTTACACGACTCGAGGTTATCACTTTTGGATATCATTTTACTACAAAATTTTATACAATCTAAAAGACTATCGGCATATCGAGATGTGTTCAGAGGAATTGGCTATGTATGGTGGACACCATCTTGCAAAAGAAGAAGTGTTTGATGTTCGATGAAATGATGTTGAATTCAAACCAGGCCCGAGGAAACTCATCTCCGATCAGGTATCATTTTAATTTATGTGATTTCAAGCCTCATATTTTAATCTCAACATTGATACAAAAACTGAAATGAGAAATGATAATCCTCCGATACCGAATATAAATATTTGGTTGAAGGAGATGATATTTTTGTACTGGTCATTTCTTAGGAGAACATTGTAGCATCCATTAAAAAATGGTTGATCGACTCCCAGGGTACTTGGCACATTTGTGCTAATTGAGAAGCTTTCTACTCCTATAAATTAATAGGGGATAAAAATGAGAATGTCTATCTTGGAGACTCTTAATGCCCTGCTACATGTTCTGGTATTAAAAATAATTTAGTATCAAAATTGGGGGTTAAAATGATCTTTGAGTCTGTCAAAATTGTTAAGTAAAAAAAAACTTATTGGTGAATGCTATTGTAATCGTGGATTTATTATTTTAAAAATTGATGATGTGGTAAATGAAAATTCATTATCTATTGTTTATATTGTTGATTCTAGTTGCACTCTTATATTTTTGTTTCACTTTTAATTCTTCAGTCTAACAATATTTTTATGGTTTTCGCTTTGCGTAGATAATCTTTCTTGTATTCTTCTGTAATATAAAGAAATTAATATTTTAGAGTTATATAAAGAAATTAATATTTTAACACAATATCTATCTATATACAATAGACAGAGGAAGAGATTTAACCTATTTACCCATAAAATTCGACCCAAACCCGTTATTAACCCTACTTATACCCGTAAAACATTAAAAACCGACTATTAAATTAAAAAAACAAGGTCAAAGATTTCACATAAAGAGCACATTAATAGCGTTATATTCAAATCAATTTAAAATATTAAAAAAAAAACAAGGCATTAATAGCACATTAATTCGTTTATATTCAAACCAATTTAAAAAATTTACACAATGTTATCGTGAACCAAAACGGAAATCAACGTAAAATTCAAATTTAGAAAAAAAAAATGACTCTTAAAAAAAAGGTCAAATGCAAATTTAAAAACAAGGTCAAAGATTTACACCAACGAAATACGATTTACACCATTGTCAAAATTAAGGTCGAAACTGAAGAACGGAACTGAAGGTAAGAAACTCAAGGTCGAAACTGAAGGTAAAAAACTGAAGGTCGAAACTGAAGATTTACACCAAGGTCAAAAACAAGGTCGAAACTGAAGAACGAAAATACGTTTTACACCAACGAAATTATTTTCCCTTCTTAAACTCTACGGCTACTAGATATTTACTGTTGAGTTGATTAAAAGAACAACAATGATCTGATCAAAATACGTGGACTAAAATAAATTTAAAAAAAGACTTAATTAACGCTTGCATCTTCACCTATATGTTAAAAACAAATCCTAGCCTAATAAAGTATTATTTATAATATAAGTAATTTGTACGATTGGTCACTAACACGATTATAAGAATTATGATAATCGTAATTATTTTTATTTTGACAACTATACCTTTTTTTCGCTTTACGTCATAAAATTCGGGACGTTACAATTCTCCCCCCTTAAAAAGAATTTTCGTCCTCGAAATTCATACCTTTCATAAGTTCCGGTTAGCGAGTTTTGATATTGTCTTTCAATTCCCACGTAGCATCTTCAACACCATGTCGGTTCCAAAGGATTTTTATCATGAGAATTTCCTTTTTCCGTAAGATCTTTACTTGTCGATCTAGTATCTGCAACGTCTCTTCCTCATAGGAAAGATTATTATCAAGATTTTCCGGCAACTCCTCTTCAACAAGGACATGATCAGGTGAAGGAATATATTTCTTTTATTGTGAAACATGGAAAACGTTATGAATTCCACCTAATTGTTGTGGCAACTGCAGTTCATAGGCAACTGTGCCGACCTTCTTAGTGATACGATAGGGTCCGATGTATCTTGGACTTAGCTTTCCTTTCTTTGGAAGTCGAGAAATCCCTCCTAATTGAAACTCAAGTTCTCGTCGACGATTATCTGCATAACTTTTTGCCTATCTTGTGTTGTCTTAAGTTGGTTATGAATGTGTTGAACATTCTTATAACTATCTTCAACCTCAACCAAAAGCTCGTATAGCAAAATTTGTCGGTCCCCCACCTCATCCCAATGAATTGGGGATCGACACCTCCTTCCATACAATGCCTCGAAAGGTGCCATACGGATAGATGCCTGATAACTATTATTATAAGAAAATTCAGCAAGAGGAATATACTCTATCCATTTCTCACCAAAGTCTAAAACACAGGCTCTCAACATGTCCTTCAGAGTTTGTATAGTTCGTTCTGAATGTCCATCCGTTTGAGGATGATGAGACGTGCTGAAACTTAGCCTAGTTCCAATGCATTCTGGAACTTTGGCCAAAACTTTGAAGTAAACCAAGGCTCCCTGTCGGACACAATGGTAATGGGTGCCCCGTGCAATCTTACAATCTCTTTGACACAAAGGTTTGCCAATTTCTATAGTGAGTCATTGATGCTGATCGGCAAAAAGTGAGCAACTTTGGTAAGGCGGTCTACTATTACCCAAATCACATCCTTTCCATTTCCTAACTTAGGCAATCCCGTGACAAAATCCATTGTAATGTGCTCCTATTTCCATTCTGGTATTGACAATGATTGTAGGTTCCCTCTAGGCCTTTGATGTTCCGCTTTTACTTGTTTACAAATGAGGCATGACACAACATATTCTGCAATATCGTTCTTGATTCCTTTCCACCAAAAATTTTGCTTAAGATATTGAAACATCTTGTTTCCTCCAGGATGGATCGTATATTTTGAATGATGCACCTCATCAAGAATTTTCTTTCGTAAATCTTTGTTCTCAGGAATCCATAATCTCTCTTGAAACTCTATCAATCCATCACATGAAAAGGAAAACCCTTTATTTTCCTCAGTTCCAGTTTTAGCTTTAATTTTCTGGAATTCCGGATCATTGGCTTGAAATTGTCTTATTTCATTCCTTAGGTCAGACTCCACCCTTATATTTGCTATCAACACTCGTGCATCTTCCTCGTAAATTTTCCATTGACTGTTGTTTTCCAATATTTCCCATTCTATTACTTTCATTGTGGCCACTACTACATTTCTACTTAGTGCGTCTGCCACGACATTCGCTTTGCCAAGGTGGTAATTGATCGGCCCTTTAAACTATTCTAAAAACTCCATCCATCTTCTTTGTCTCATCTTCTTTGTTTTGTATTTTTTTTTCTTGGATTTTATTCATTAACATTTGATGAGGGCTTTGAGGTTTACAGGGAAAATCTAAGTTTGGAAACTCTTTGAGAGGATGAGCAGCATGGCGGCTTCAACGTGGATCTTTGTCGCTAAATGAACAGAAGTTTTTTTTTTTATCTTTGTACATTAAGTATTAAGTATTGAATAATGATTTGGGCATTGTGATGTTATGCCAAGACATGAAGTACTTGTTTTTTCCCGTATTAGTCAGATGGAGACTGGCACTTGGTTCAATTTATGGTTTAATAATAGTTATAGATATTAGTGATCCCTTGCATATTGTTTTTTTGGAGACTTTATAATAATTTAATGAAGTCACGGTGAGAGCTTCGCAGCCCTTTCTAAAATGACCCCAGTGGACCTAGGGGTCGGGAAAAGGGTATTACAGATGGTATCAGAGACAGGTTTGTTCTTTTAAGAGTAGATCAAGAAAATGGAACATAGGCTATGATCATTTAGTTGAGTTGAAAAAATAGATTTATATTAGTATATGTTTGTTTTATATATTTGTTTTTGTTGACAACTAAGCTAAGTTTTTTTGAAGGAAATGGACTTTGCGTCGCCTGACGAGATTTTTGCAAACCCAAATCCCTTTGTGGTTAATGGGAGGAGTTATTGCACAAGTCAAGGGTATGAGCGGGTTGTATGGAAGGACTGCATTATAAAAAGAATGGAATTTCACGGTTTGGTCCATGCGTTAAGGAATTTTAAGGACAATGAAAAAGAATTAATGTTAGAGGTAGAGCTTTTGAAGGAGAAGGTTGACGAGTTGCTTCAAGTTGGAGCAACCACTAACAATGAGCTTGTGGTATTGAGTCAAGAGATAGAGGTGATAAGGCAAAAAAATGAGAAGCTTGTGGAAGTGCTTAAAAAGGTGTATGTGGAGCACGCAATGATGCGTGGAGGCCTCGGAAAGGCCTCGGACAGTGGAAGAATTATTGGAAAGAAAAGAGGTTTGGTTGGGATAATCATCCAAGCATAAATAATAAATGCCTTGATTTCTTCTCCGATTAGTCGGTTGGTCAGCAAGAAGTTTTAGTTTGATTTTTGGTTTAAGGAATAAAATGTTCTCTTGATGTGGTGGTTGTAGTTCTGATTTCTTTTTAATAGGTTTAGAGGTGTCTATTTTTTTCTTATTTATAATAATAGCAGCATTATAGTTTATTTTGGTTCTCAAACATAGGCACCAGTTTCTTTTTCGTTTTAGTTCCAAGTTGAGTGCAATCTTTACTGGTTGTTTATCTGTGACGAGACTTTCCACAAGTATGTGTTTGAAGTTCAACATAATTGGTAGAATATGATTAAAATGTTATAATTATTTCTCTTTTTAGATGGACCCTCAAGGATCCCTGAACAACCTTCAAGGAGATGGAAGGAATGCTAGCCTAGAACAGGATAATCATGAGGGAAATGTTTTGGAGCCAACAGTTACCTTTGGACTTCCAAACCCGAATAATCAGGTAAATATCAATTCGGATGAAGCTTTACACCAAATGGCGATATCGGTGGCTACTATAGCATGTGCTTTGAACTGCAGCAGGGTCAGGGTCAGAATGATCAACCTCCTCTAAGAAATGCACATCCTCGGGCAAACCGAGATATGGACTAGGACAGGAAATTTTATGGGATACCTGACCCAGACGAGCATGAAGAAGGTTTGATATATATAGCATGGAGGATATTTTTGCAACAGTAAATTACTCTGAGGGAAGAAAGGTCAGGTTTGCAACTATCAAAATGAAAGGACATGCACAAGAATGGTGGTTAGGATTGAAAAATCAATGGGAGGATGCCAATAAACCGTTTACTTGGCAAAACTTTTTACCGAATTTCAGAACAGGTTTATTCCAGTTTTGGTACGGGATCAAAAGGAGGAGGAATTCATGGTGCTTAAGCAAAATGAAATAATAATGACACAATATGAAGCAAAGTTTACCAAACTGTCCAAGTATTGCGGGAGGTTAATTGATACTGAACAAAACAAGATCTCTATGTTTTTAAAAGGTACGAGCTTTGAACTGCAATGGCTGCCATACCACCAACAACTTATGCTGCAGCAGTGGAGTCTGCCAGTAGAATTGAAATCAGTAAAAAGATGGAAGTCACTGCTCGGAAAAATGCTCAAACTTGTCTTAAAGCAAAAAGGATGGTTTCTGGTGAATTAGTAGTTGTACAGAGTGATGGGAAGAAGGCAAGAGTGAACAATCAACCATCCCAATCTTCTAAGAAAACTGCGGTTGTGCCTACTACTCCAGCAAAACAACTTTCCCACGTGTACTTTTTGTGACAAAAAGGGCATGTGGAGGCCAATTACAGAAGAAAACTAGGATTATGTCTTTTATTTGGAAGCACATCGGGAAGGATTGTCCTACACGCCCACCAATGCAGGAACCTGGAGTTGTTGCCATGGCTAAGGCACCAACCCTTGGAAATGCAAAGACTTAAGTAGGCAAGGGAAGCCACAATTCAAAGCAAAAGTTTATGCCAAAGAGAATCAAGATCTTATGGACATACCGGGTGTTAAAAGAAGTCTTGAGAATATAGTCTTCTTTAATCCTCACTTGATAATAACCTTGTCATAAGTCCAACTTTGAAAACCATCCTGAACCTTGAAGTTGATCAAAAAGTTCATAAATCAATGGTAAAGGATACTTATTTTTAATGGTGACATTATTAAGTTCTCGATAATCAATACATGTACGCATGCTTCCATCCTTTTCGTTACAAGAAGTACTGGAGCTCCCCACGGTGAGGAACTTGATCTAATAAAACCCATTTCCAACAAATCTTCCAATTGAGTTTTTAACTCCTTGAGTTCACTTAGAGGCATACGATAAGGAGATCTTGAGGACTCATCCCATGCACTAACTCTATAAAGAACTCAACATCTCGTTTAGGAGGCAAAGAGGGTAATTTCTAGAAAACATCTTGAAATTATTTTACCACCTCTACATATTCAATACTTGGTGTCTCCTTTGAAGAACCCGAAGAATAAGCCAGGTACCCTTGACAGTTCTTATGTAGCAATTTCCGTACCTTGAGCCCTGATATTACACATGAAAACCTCCTAGTCCTTTCTCTATAGTAAAACACTTTCTCTTGGTTAGGTTGATCGAAAAACACAACCTTCCTTCGACAGTCTACTTGGGTGAAATGTTTAGATAACCAATCCATACCAAGTATTACATCATACCCTGTAATGGGTAATGAAATTAAGTCTGCACGCAACTCATTGTCGCCTATGCATACTTTACAGTCTTTAATAACATAATCTGCGGTAACCTCGTCTCCGGTGGATGTGTGAACTATTACCCGATAAGGGAGTTCTTCCTTTTGCACATCAAGCTCGCCCACAAAGCTTTGTGCTATGAATGAATAAGTAGCTCCAGGATCTAATAAAACCTTTGCTTTAGAATTAAAAATATAAAGCGTACCTTCAATGACATTGGCATTTTCAACAAGATCTTGCTTCTCCATGGCATAAACTCTCGATTTGACTTGTGGCTTTCCCTTGCCTACTTCAGTCTTTGCATTTCCAAATTTTGGTGCCTTAGCCATGGCAACAACTCCAGGTGCCAGCATTGGTGGGCGTGTAGGACAATCCTTCCCCGTGTGATCCTTGCTTCCACAAAAAAGACATAATCCTAGGTTTCTTCTGCAATTGGCCTCCACATGCCCCTTTTTTCACAGAAAGTACATGTGGGAAATTTTTTTAGTGGAGTAGTGGGCACAACTGTAGTTTTCTTAGAAGATTGGGATGTGCGTTTCTTAGAAAAGGTTGATCATTCTGACCCTGACCCTGCTGCAAGTTCAAAGCACCGGCTATAGTAGCCACCGACATCGCCATTTGGTGTAAACTTCAGCCAAATTGACATTTCCTTGATTATTCGGGTTTCAAATTCCAAAGGTAACTGTTGGCTCCAAAAAAATTCCCTCACGATTATCCTGTTCTAGGCCAGCATTCCTTTCATCTCCTTGAAGGTTGTTGATGGATCCTTGAGGGTCCATCTAAAAAGAGAAATAATTATAACATTTTAATCATATTCTACCAATTATGTTGAACTTCAAATACATACTTATGGAAAGTCTCGTCAAACATAAACAACCAGTAAATATTGCACTCAACTTGGAACTAAAACAAAAATAAAATGACTATGTTCGAGAACCAAAATAAACTATAATGATGCTATTATTATAGATAAGAAAAAGCAGATACCTCTAAACATAATAAAAAGAAATCACAACTACAACCACCACATCAAGAGAAGATTTTATTCCTTAAACCCAAAATCAAACTAAAACTTCTTACTGACCAACCGACTAATCGGAGAAGAAAATATGGCATTTATTCGTTATGCTTGGATGATGATGATCCCAACCAAACCTCTTTTCCTTCCAATAATTCTTCCACTGTCCGAGGCCTTTTCTTTCCCGGAGTTAACCTTCCACGCCTCATTGCGCGCTCCTCCTCCACCTTTTTAAGCACTTCCACAAGCTTCTCATTTTTTTGCCTTAGCACCTTTATCTCTTGACTCAATACCACAAGCTCATTGTTAGTGGTTGCTCCAACTTGAAGCAACTCGTCAACCTCCTCCTTCAAAAGCTCTACCTATAACAATAATTCTTCTTCATTGTCCTTAAAATTCCCTTAACGCATGGACCAAACCGTGAATTCCATTCTTTTTATGATGCAGTCCTTCCATACAACCGCTCATACCCTTGACTTGTGCAATAACTCCTCCTATTAACCACATAAGGATTTGGGCTTGCGAATATCTCGTCAGGTGACACCAAGTCCATTTCCTTTAAAAAAAAACTTGAGCTTGGTTGTCAACAAATATATATATATATATATATATATATATATATATATATATATATATATATATATATATATATAACAAACATATAGTAATATAAATCTATTCTTTCAACTCGACTAAATGATCATAACCTATGTTCCCTTTTCTCGATCAACTCCTAAAAGAACAAACATGTCTCTGATACCTTCTGTAATACCCTTTTCTCAACCTCTAGGTCCACTGGGGTCAAATTAGAAGGGCTCTGAAGCTCTCGCTGCGACTTCATTCAATTACAATAAAGTCGCCAAAAAAACAATATGCAAGGGAACACTAATATCCATAACTATTATTAAACCCTAAATGGAACCAAGTGCCAATCATCATCGTACTAATACGGGAAAAAAATAACAAGTACCTCATGTCTTGGCATAACATCACAATACCCAAATCATTTTTCAAAACTTAATACTTAATGTAGAAAGACAAAAAAAAATTCTATTCATTCAGCCACAAAGATCCACGTTGATACCGCCATACTGCTCATCCTCTAAAAGAGTTTCCAAACTTAGATTCTCCCCGTAAACCTGAAAGCCCTCATCAACTGTCAATGAAATAAAATCCAAGAAAACAAAACTGAGTGAAAACAAAACAGGATTTCATTTCTTTGAAGTCCACTCAATGTAATATCCAACAAAGAAGATCGGTTAAGTTATAGCGAATTTCAGAGAATTGACTCACCAAAGTCGATGCAGCGGAAGTAAAAGTTGCACATCGGAAGTAAATGTAGACCTGCATTGAGGTAGATCAGTCAACGTAGTTTGCTCTTTAATGATGTCAAAACAGTCCACTTGATTCGAATGAGGCTTAAGACGCAGCAGGAACTCGGAAGAACTATTCTGGCAAGCATAGTTGCACGAAATGAGAGATTGCACTATGAAATATAATTCAAAATTTCCTTTTACCAATTTAATGATCCACTGATCTGGATAAATGTTCCTGGTACCAAACACGATCATTGTTTTTTCACTACACCTATGAGACATTAACATCAAAAGTTTTTCCAAAGAGCTTTGAAGATTTATGGGGTGCATGAAAAATAGTCTTTTTCTAGGCCGTTTAAGCGATCAAAGTTAGAAAATATGTATCATAGAAGATAAGATTGTATTTGTTGAAAATGACCAAGGCCAGCATTACAGTATTTGTACATACTACAAGATAGGACACCTCAGCACTAGTTTGTTACACAGAATCTATCACAAGATTTTGTGTACAGCCACATCAGTACAAACAGACATAAAAGACAATAATACCCTCAGTTATTATCACTACACTTTAACTGCCCCCCTCAAACTAAAGGTGGTGTCAACAACATTTAGTTTGTCCCTATTGGGAAGAATTTTGATCCAGGCAATGCTTTTGTAAGAAGATCAGCAATTTGATCACAGGATGGTACGTGATTCACTTTGAGTTTGTGCTGAAGGACTTGGTCTATGACAAAGTGTATGTCAATCTCTATGTGCTTGGTCCTTGCATGAAAGATAGGGTTATGAGCTAGATGATTTGCACTGATGTTGTCACACCATGTTGTGGGTACATTAACCACAGGAATATGCAACTCAGATAGAAGGGACTTCAACCACTGGATTTCAGCAGCCACATTTGCTAGAGCCCTGTATTCTGACACACAGTATCCAGCCACAGATCTTCTATCTTTAGTATCACAACCCGAGTCAGCATCACTATATCCTGTAATGTTCAAATTTGCAGCAGGTTTAAAATGAAGACCATAGTGTAAGGTGCATTTAACATACCTCAGCATCCTCTTTAGAGCATTCCAGTGGACAAGTCTAGGAGTTTGAAGAAATTGACTCAATTGATTTACTGGGAAAGACAGATCAGGTCTGGTGTTGGTGAGATACTGTAATGCCCCCAGAATACTTCTGTACTGTGTGACATTCTGTAACAGTTCAGATCTTTCATCATGTAGATCAACTCCTGTGACCATTGGTGTAGGAACAGGCTTGAGATGTTGCATTTGGAGCCTGTTTATTAGCTGAGCAGCATAATGAGCTTGGTGCGAATCATATCCCACTGTCATCATCTCTATAAGCCTGAATGCCAAAGAAATGACTCAGCTCACCCAAATCCTTCAAAGCAAATCTGGAGTTCAATGTAGCAATGAACTTAGTGATCAAGGAATTGTTGTTTCCAGTGATTAGGATATCATCTACATAGACCAGAACATATAAGATATCAGTTTCATTTTTGAAGACAAACAATGAGGTGTCTGATTTTGCCTGTCTGAATCCCCACCTTAGGAGCTGCTGTTTTAACTCCTCAAACCATGCCCTAGGGGCTTGTTTAAGACCATAGAGAGCTTTCTTCAAGTGACACACATAGCCTGGTTTGGAGGGGTCTTCAAACCCCTCAGGTTGAGGCATGAACACATCTTCATAGAGGGTGCCATTAAGGAAGGCATTGTTGATATCAATTTGATGGATCCTCCAGTTAAGGGCAACAGTAGCTGCTAAGACAACTCTAATAGTAGCAGCTTTCACAACAGGACTAAAGGTGTCCTTAAAATCAAGGCCTGGGGTTTGAAGAAAGCCTTTTGCAACAAGCCTAGCCTTATGTTTGAGTATTGTGCCATTAGGATTAAGCTTGAGTTTGAATATCCATTTGTTGGATATCAAATGTTGTTGAGGTCTGGCTGGAACCAGAGTCCAGGTATGATTCCTTTGAAGTGCTTCAAATTCTTTCTTCATAGCAACTAGCCATCTGAGGTTGGGAGATGGCATCTGACACTCTAGTTGGCTCTGTTGGACAAAGAGTGGTGTCTTTGACAGCAAGGTATGAGTAGGTTTTAGGTTTCCGGATACCAGCTTTGCTTCTGGTTTGCATAGGATGAGTAGGTTCTGTTATGATGTAGATGATGTGCGGTCGGTGCCATAAGTTGGGGCATCATAACCAGAGGACATGTGTTGCTTCTGTTATGATGTAGATGACATTCATTAGTATTACTCTACTATTCTACACATTTTCATATTTTAGCTTGTGCTTATTATTTTGCGACTCTGTTCTTCTTAATTGAGTGACTTATCTATTGACTATAATATTTTACATTGTGGTTCTGTACATCTTGGAGGCCTCAAGTCCCATACAGAGTCTATGAATTATATCTTTTTGTTTTATGTATTTTATTTGAATGTTCTTTCCTATTATGTTTGTAGTATTGTGTGCATTATTGTATTATATGTTATGTACAAAATGAATGCATGCAAACAATCCAAATTGATGAAAAATTCACCAAACTTTTGTTGTAATGAACTTTGTTTTGTTTTGAGAGTTGGTTTTATATTGTTACAACACTTTTCAGGAGTTTCACTGTCAAAATTCACTAGTTAATATTAAAAGTGAATTTTTAACTAACATTGAATTTTAACAATGAATTTCAAACAAACGAATTTTTCACAGTAGTACTGTATTAACTGAACTTATTAACAATATTGGGCATCGGCACTTTTGTTCCACTTTGTTTATTTTTTTTCATGATTATATTGTACTTATATTCTCAACTTTTCATCTTGTCACACTTATTCCACACCCAGACATCTTTTTTTACATGTTCTTTTTGAAGTGTCGCTTGTTTAACACCCTGCATTACAACCAAGATGAACTTGACGCGTGACAAAAATAGACTGAAAAGGTAAAAAAAAAATTGCATATATTAGAGGTAAAATTGCCCATATGAAACATCGAGGGTAGAAGTACATAAGAAAAAATCATGAAACAATTGGAGCAAAAGTGTCTTGATCCTTTAGAATAGAATATTCGATCTGCTGTACGCGATTATCTTACTTCGAACTAATCATAAGGGACATCGGACAACTTGTGTAATGTTGATGTATTTAGGGTGACCTACGCATCATAAAGTCTACTATGCTGAGATGTGGCGGATCCAGAAATTATATTCACCGGGGTCCGTAAATATTTTACAAATTAAATAATATTTTTCACGTACCCAAATATTTTTCTATAGGTTTTAAGCGTGCCCGTGGACTCCATTTACTATAACGTGCATCCACCTCTCGATGTTGAGACCAATGTCTATTCAAGACCCAATATCGAAATTGAGACCATTAGGCCCATTTTACTTAGAATGTCATATTTAAGTGCCACATGTATGAAGTCAGATCATATTCATATCAGTGAGGGAGAATTATTGAAAATTAAAACAAAAATTGAATAATTGATCAACTAAACTTATTAAACTAAAAATATGAGGAAATACCTCCTAAAATCAATGTTCTATAAATATAATATTTTATTGTTATTTTGTTGGCGGTTATGTAATAAGTTATTTTGTTGGTTGTACGTATAATATTTGGGAAATTTGAATAAATATGCTCAAAAAGATAAAAATTGGAAAAATATGCTCAAAAAATAGTTATTTGAAAAATATGCTTGGCAGGCCTCCATTCGCGACGCATGGACGCGATGCATGCGTGCCTTATGCGTCGCATCATATTTTTCCTAAGAAACTACTTTTCAGGCATATTTATTCAAGTTTCCCTAATTTTTTAATATTATTTTGTTGGGTGTAATGTAGTATTTTATTATTATTATTATTATTATTATTATTATTATTATTATTATTATTGAATATGCGTTCGTTTCTTTCAAAAAAAAAAAAAACGTTCGTAAAAAAAGAAAGGGATATTCAAGCATGCTAAAGCAACGTGTATAATATGGATAAACCAATTGTAAAAAAAAGGATAAACACAAAAAACATACATAACTAAAAATAAAATTAAAAAAAGGGAGAAAAAATTATGAGGGAAACACCTATGGTAGGAAGCATTTTTGGGGGAAACTCTACAGGGTAGGAAACAATTTTTGGAGAAAACACATCATCAGACTTTTATTATGAATTTAGATATAGATATAGATATATAGATATATAGTAAGCTCATTTTGATTCAAGGGGGAAGGGGCAACAAAGACAAAAAAAATTAATAAATGGAGTGCTGAAGACAAAAGAAACATTTTCATGATTACTAGCGACAAAAATCACAATTGTTACTTTACAATTATTCTTCACGTGTTAATGTTCTTTGTGTTTTCAAAATCATTCTTTCATATTTACTTTATTCCACATTTATTACTTATATATTTGTTATTTCATAATTATTCTTTTGTCACCGATTAAATTACAGTGTCCTTCTATCCTGATTTTTTTAATAATTTTGTCCTTCTGAACAAAAATATATAGATTCAATTACCTAGAGGCCCTTTAGGTCAGAGACATGTACTACATACACATATTTACTCTCTATTTTAACACCTATGTTTATTGAAGTCACTGTTCTCGCTGTCGGCACTTGTTTATGCACCCTTTATCCATTTTTTTAATTTTGGAAGCGGACATCCCTCTCTCAGCTAACATAGTTTTTTTTTTTTTTTTTTTTTTGAAACGAAAAAGGAAGGAAGGAGGGATCGAACCTTGGATCTCCCACAGAGGCGGGAGTAGCTCAGTGAACTTACTTACTGGATGATGAGCTTAAGCTCGTTTTTTTTTCGTTTTTTTCCATTATTGTTAGTGTCCTTTTCATTAACATTTTTTCCCATTATTATTAGTGCATATTGATGATACAGTTTCACCCTCCACGCGTGGAATAATTTGAGTGGTCCAAATTGGCGTGTGAGAAAGTCAATAATAAATACAGGGGTATCGGATCGATACGATATGTGCCGGAAGAGATAGCGATTCTTGGCGATTCCACAAGTATCCAACCTCAATTACCCAGGGCTCGATAGAGTTCGAGTCGACACCAATGCTCACGACTGGATCCCAGTGCCCATATCCAACAAAGTTATTTGGGCGGGGGCAAGGCCCATTTAAGGGTAGTTATGTCAATAGACAGCGCGCCGCCTACTTTTTAAGGCGGAAGGTAGACTAAACCTATAAATACATCCTCCAGGAACTACGTAAGGCTTGATTCCTGGACTTAACACAGGATACGTAGGCAATCCAAGATTCACTCTTGGACTCAGCCCTGAAACACCTAACAACATTACCTTTCCCAAACAGAATAGCCATTCGATCCCTTACAGCTCACCCTTAGATTACACGTGGCCTGTTATTTCGGTGGTGCATTAACCAGCATCGTCATTTGGCGCTAGAAGGAGGGCTCTCTACCGGTGAGTTGGTAAAGAAATCGCGATGGCTCCACCAGCAAGGAAGAAACCGACAACCAGCAAGAACATGCAGGTCGAAGGACACGCGGAAGCATATCCAGCAGGGGTTCCATCTCAGATTCAAGAGGTACCCACTGGATCTAGGGCCGTGGTCGCAGATCCACCCAGACCTCAGCTTCCCCCCAGCTACAGGATATGGCCGATCACTTGGCGTCTTTAGATGAAGATGCCCTGAAAAGAGTGGTGGCGTCGGCATTTACCGGTAAGGGAATTTACAATCCTCCTGAAGAACACTTGTTAGACCCACCGGGTCGTAAGGAGGTCGATAACATCAGAGGAAAGAGGACTGTCGACCCTCAAGGAGAATGTGAGGAAGGCGCAATTGAAATTAGCGTGACTAACGCCCGCAGATATCCTGAACAAGAAAGACAACAGCGTCAGGTTGAAGAAAGCATACGAAACGAGTTCAACCGCATCATGGGGAAAGATCAGCCAACTGGATGGCTTGAGTCGCCATTTACCCCTGAGATCGAGATATATACGATGCCCGAATCATTTAAGCCACCTAAGATGGAACCTTATGACGGTACTACGGACCCAGAAGACCATCTGTATCGATACATATCTCTGATGAGGTTGAGAAACGCCAATGACTCCATGAAGTGTCGAGCTTTCGATACGTTGCTCACAGGTCGAGCTCGGGAGTGGTTTCATAAGCTACGTCCTGGATCGATCTCAAGCTTTTTACAGCTGGGACAGAAGTTCAGAGATGCCTTTATCGGAAACAAGAAGTTCCATCTTAGTGCGACTCACCTTATGAACATCAAGCAAGAGAAAGGGGAACCGACCATTGATTTCATGAGACGCTTTAACCTTGAAGCCATGAAAGTACATAACGCTAGTGACGCTTGCTGCAGTTAACGCTTTTGTTGGAGGTCCGAAAATATGAAGTTGTATGACAAATTGTCTAAGAAGATGCCAAATGATATGGACGAATGTGTGAACATAGTCCATAAGTTTTGCCAAGGTGAGGAGGCGGTCGTGCACGCACACCATTTCACTTGGCCTCAATTCGAGAACGACTCCCGAAGCCGGACCAAAGGGTCACCTAGGGGTCGGAACGAGGAAAGCAAATCAATGTTTTTGACCGTTTGCGGCTCCGATCTCGGATCGGCTTGGAAAGAAAGGGAATCTAAAAGAACGAGATTTTATACCCCTCAACCGATCTCGGGGAGAGGTATTGGCTATTATGATCAAAAAGAACATTGCTCGAACGCCTAAGCCCATGTCCAAAGACCCAGAAAAAAGGAAAAACACTCACAAATATTGTGATTATCATAGAGACGTCGGGCATGACACAGAGGAATGCTTCGATCTGAAAAGAGATATCGACGCCTGTATCCAAGAGGGTCGATTGGACGAGGTGATTGACAGGTCAGAAAAGGACGAGCCTAAGGGCCGTCGAGAGTTTAAGAGAAAATCTTATAATGGAAAGAAAGATCGATCTCCACGTCGTGACAATCGAAGCCGTCGAGACAGATCATCCGAGCCACCCCATCGAGATAATCGTCGGGATGACCATCGAGAAGATCAGAACCGAGACCCTCATCGGGATAATCGCGTTGGATACGACGTTAACACAATTGTTGCAGAGCATGAATCAGATAGACCTCGATCCAGTCGGTCCTCTTCAGATAACTCTAGGGACCCAAAGAAGCTGAGATTCACAACGGAAGTGGGGTATGGGCCCAAAGATGACATTCCGAGATCCCACAGTCATAGCGAAGGTTTGGTGATCGAAGCAGTGATAAGTCGGGGTCGGATCAAAAGAGTTTGTGTTGACAGTGGAAGCGCCGTAAATATCCTTTACTATTCGGCTTTCAAGGCTATGAAATTGAAAGATGAAGACATTATACCGTTGTCAACTCCTCTGTTTGGATTCACAGGGCAGGCCATCCATCCTGTCGGTTCGATTAATTTGCTGACTACTGTTGGAAACGGAGAGAAGGGCCGAACGATGGAGATGACATATGTTGTAGTCAAGGCACCATCGGGCTATAATGCCATATTAGGCCGACCTGCTCTCTATGATCTCAGAGCTATCGTCTCGACATTTCACAACAGCATGAAGTTTCCCACTTGGTATGGGGCCCACGAGGTGAAAGGGGATGTCGAGGTAGCAAGGAACTGCAGTTTGGTCACGGTTAAAGGGAAAGGAGTCGGGCAAGTTCTGGTTGAAGAATTGATCCCCGAAGAAGAAGAGGATAGAAGCTGGATCTCCGTCGATCCAACAGAGGAGGTTCAAGTATGGGAGGAGGAAGAAGGACAAGGAGTCCAAATCGGGAAGTGGATTCCACACCCCGACAGGAAAATCTTGGTCGAGCTCCTAGAGGAATATCGGGATGTTTTTGCATGGAAGGCAAATGATATGCCTGGCCTATCGGCAGACGTAGCGATACATCGACTCAACGTCGACCCAAAAAAAAACCGATACGACAAAGAAAAGAAACCTTGCTCCCGAGAAAGGCGGCGGTGAGACAAGAAGTCGACAAGTTGTTAATGGCGGTATCGTGAAAGAGGTTTTCTATCCGGATTGGTTGGCCAATCTGTGTTGAATTAGGAAGCCGATCGGAGTGGCGGATGTGCGTCGATTTTACAGATCTCAACAAAGCATGCCCCAAGGACTCATATCCGCTCCCGAAAATTGATCAGTTGGTCGATTCGACATTAAACTTCGAAGTATTCGGTTTTCTCGACGCCAGCGCCAGGGTACTATCAAATCTTCATGGACCTCCGGGACTCGGAAAAAAAATAAATATTTATCACGAATTTGGTACATTTTGCTTTGTAACCATGCCGTTTGGTCTCAAGAATGCGAGGGCCACCTATCGAGAGCCGTCAATAAAATTTTTGGAAGGCAGATAGGTCGAAATATGGAGGTTTATGTTGATGATTTATTAATCAAGAGCAAGTCAATGGGACAGTTTCTGGTCGATGTCAGAGAGGTCTTCGAAGTGTTGCGAGCCGCGAAAATGAAGCTAAATCCAAAGAAATGCACGTTTGGAGTCCGATCGGGAAAGTTTCTGGGGTACATGATATCGAAAGATGGGATCAGAGCAAACCCGGATAAAATCGAAGCCCTTAAAAGCATGCCCGCACCTCGGAATGTCAAAGAGGTGCAAAGGTTGACAGTCGGATGGCGGCCCTCAACCGTTTCTTATCGATATCAAGCCACGAGAGCCTTACCTTTCTTCAAAATTCGAAAAGGCTAGTCCGTTCCGATGGGATGGGGAATGTCGAAAGCGTTTGACGATTTGAAAGAATATTTATCCAATTTGCCGACGCCGTCCTCACCTCGGGATGGAGAAAAGCTCTTAGTTTATCTAGCAGTCTGTGAGGAAGCGGTAAGCGCTGTCTTAGTTCGAGAAGGGGATCAGGGACAAATCCCAATCTATTTTGTCAGCAAAGCCCTACATGGTGCAGAGGTCAGATACACTCCTGCGGAGAAGTTAGCGTTGAGTTTGGTTCATGCGTCGAGGAAGTTGAAGCCATACTTCCAAGCACATCCCATCGCTGTGGTTACTGACCAACCGTTGAAACAAATCTTGACAAAGCCCGAGACATCGGGTCGATTGGCCAAATGGGTTGTCGAACTAGCAGAATACGACATCGAATTCCTGCCTCGGACAGCCGTGAAAGGTCAAGCTCTGGCGGATTTCATAGCCGAAGGATTGTCAATTCAAGTGGAGCAAGATAAACAGTCATCGGAAGAACAGTGGACCATTCACGTTGATGGTGCCTCGAGTAAAGAAGGAGCTGGAGCTGGATTGTTGTTAATTAGTCCAAAAGGGGAAGAGTTCCCTTATGCACTTCGTTTCGAATTCAAAGCCACCAACAATGAAGCAGAGTACGAGGCAATGATTACAGGTTTAAAGCTAGCATCGAAGTTGGGGGTTGAAAACCTGCTAGTGTACAGTGACTCCCAACTCGTAGTAAATCATGTGCGCGGCGAGTATGAGGCTAAAGAAGAATCGATGAAAAGTTATCTAAAAGTCGTCCAGGGTCTGATATCAAAATTCAAGACAGTTCGTATCGAGCAAGTCCCTCGAAGTGAAAACAAACGAGCAGATGCATTGTCTAAATTGGCATCGAATTTCAAGTCAAAGAAGAAAGTTCTGGTGGAGATGCTGGCAGAACGAAGCTATAACGAGGTCGATGTGCAACCCGTGATGCAAGAATCGACCTGGATGGATCCAATAGCCTTATTCTTGAAGGATGGGATTCTCCCTTCCGATAAGTCTCAGGCAAGGAAAGTCAGGCTGCAAGCCTCTAGGTACGCCCTATTCGACTATGTACTTTACCGAAAATCTTTTGTAACACCCTGGATGCGATGCGCATCGGAAGAGGAGGGGGCTTACCTTCTCGAGGAAATACATCGAGGAATTTGTGGTAATCATTGTGGAGCTCGAATGTTGGCGAGAAAATGCAGACTGGCTGGATATTTTTGGCCGTCTATGCAGAAGGATGCCACACGATTAGTGATGAGGTGCAAGGCTTGTCAAGTACATGACGTGGTGACACACCAACAGGCTCAAGACATGCATGCCATCGAATCGGTATGGCCCTTCGATGAATGGGGGGTCGATATTGTCGGACCTTTACCTCGAGCTCCAGGTAATTTCAAGTATGTCGTGGTTGCAGTGGATTATTTTACGAAGTGGGTCGAAGCTAAAGCTATTCCTGATATCAGAGCCCAGACCATCAAGAAATTTCTTTGGGAGCATATTCTGTGCAGGTTTGGCATTCCCAAGTATCTGATATCGGATAACGGAACTCAATTTCTAGACGATCGAGTGCAAGAGTGGCTGAAAGAGTTCAAGATAGAACACAGAACGACATCAGTGGCCCGACCTCAGTCTAATGGGCAGGTCGAACAAACAAACAGACAAATCAAGTTTGGGTTGAAGAAGCGGTTGGAAGACGAAGGTCGGGATTGGGTAGCTCAATTACCCAGCATACTGTGGTCGTATCGGACGGCACCCAATTCGTCCACCCAAGAGACCCTTTCGCTATGGCATATGGGTGCGGCGGTGATACCCGCGCGAGATCGGATGGCCTCACCTCGAGTTCTAGCATATAATGTTGAAACAAACGCCACCGATCTGCGTCAAGAGAAAGATAACGTTGAAGAAAAGAGAGAGGTCGCAGCACTGCGGATGGCCAGTTACAAGAGAAAGATATCGCAGTATTATAATGCAAGAGTGAAGCACAAATACTTCCAAGAGGGAGACCTCGTGTTGAGAAAGAATGAAGCCAGCAGGCAGGACCCAATAGGCAAGCTCGAGCCGAATTGGGATGGTCCATATAAAATCCTGAAGGTACATCCTAAAGGGTCATATCAGCTGGGCAGGTCGGATGGCAGCACAATACCTCGAACTTGGCATGCCAACAACCTGAGGAGATACTACGTTTAGATTGCATTCACTTTTTGACATTTACAACTTTGTTTTCTTGATCTATTTGTAATGAGTCGATATGACCTTTGATTTCAATACTCGTTATCCAAGCAATTTTCTTTTTAAATTATGCTGTACTTGCAAGCTCATGCAAAAAGAAAAGGGGAGCAGAAGCTAACGTGAAATTCGACACGAGGGAGTTAAAACTATCAGTGAATAAAGCCAAGTCACTGACAATGCTTATATCACTTCCGAGCTATGGTCTGTCGATACGATGGATTTAAAATAAAGATAGTAGTAAAGCCAAGTCACCGACAATGCTTACATCATTTCCGACATGCCAGTAAGCCACGATGCTAAGCAGTCGACGGATCCCACGATGGATCCTTAACTCGGCTCGATCGTAAGCACCACGATGTGCTCGATCGAAAGCAGGATAACCGAATCGAGCTCCAACCAAAAAGCCGAGTCAAGCCAATAAGGCAGAGCAATGCTAGGTCGACTCTTACTCAAGTGTATTACGAGTCATGAACTCATACTACACTTCGAGGGGCCAATAGGGGAATTAAGTCGACAAGACTACACCCCATAAGGCAACGTTTGCAAGGGAATTAAGTCCAAAGGACTACACCCTAGACAAATGATCGATAAAAAACAAAGGCATTCAATGGAAAAACAGATCTAAATTGAAAAATCTAAAAATGCAAATTGGAGCAATGTCAAAAGTTTACAAGATCGAATCTATGAAAAGCAAGTTCAGACAAATAAAAGGAAAATGTCAAAAATTGTTACAACCACATCGAATCAAGTTTTAAAGAGATAAAGATAAAATGGCATCAGACTTCAGGCGGCGGGCTGATTTGAGGTAGAGGTGTTGGTCTCGACCTGTTCTTCAGACTCGATGTTTTTCGCTGCATTTTCCTCCAGATTGGGAGCCACGTACTTATCATACAAGGAGACACCAGACTTGAACTCGTTGAAGTATTGTCCATATCGGGGGATGGCCTCAGGATCATACAAATAGGCTTTCTCGATGGTGGAAACCTCAAAGCTTGGGTCGACAGCCTTGACTTGGTCAAGGGCCATGGTGAATCCACCTTTCATACCCTGAGTCATCAACACTGATAAGTTGTTCTCCAACTCCATCGAGGCCAAGAAGTCCATCTTAGCTGTTTCCATACGAGTCGTCAGGTCGTTGAGAAGAGATTGGAGGTGGGTGCGGGCTTTGATCGCCGTCTCTAGTTCGGTTTTCGATCCAACAAGCTCCGACTTCACCCCTTCTAGTTCCGACTTCACTCCAGCTAATTCCGACCTCATCACCCCCATCTCAGCATCCCTGTCAAGTATATCTTTCAAAGCTTTAGATAAATCGTTTTAGCTTTTGACAGATCCGACTCGAGTTTCACGCGTCGATCGTCCAGTTTGTTTATCTTGGCCTTCGCTTCTCGATGTCAGAGTTCGGTTTGGCGATGGTTTCCTTATGTTCCTCTAAGGTAGCGAAGGAGGCAATCCGGTTCGAGGCCACCTTGGCTGCGAGTCGAGTCTCAGAACTTGGCGCACCAATAATGTCGAAGCAGACAAAAGTCCTGGGTTATAAGAAAAATATTAGAAGACTTACAAAGACGTTGGCTTTTCATGAGGAAGTCATGCGGCTCTTCCGAGTCATGCCTTCCATCTCGCCATGCTTGTTGCGGAAGCATCTCGGTGGTGGCGGGAGGGGCGAGGTTACGGGTCTCCTTCCCGACCCCATGCCTCACCTCGGTCGTTTTGACGTTTCCTCGGGACCAAGTTCTCTTGATCTCTCGACTACATTAGCCTCGTCAGGCTGGTCCCTAAGAATGTTGGACGTCGATACTGGAGTGATGGATCGGACTGGAGCCCTCTGACTTCCAGAGGTTATAGCACCTGAGGCTGGGGTCTTCGACCTGATGCCGACAATTTCCTGGGTTTTCTTTGGGTCGGTCTTCTTGGGGTCAGGCACCTTACCGATTGCCTCCAACTTTGAAAAGTGCTCCACTGCAAACAGAGACAACTCGACATTAATACATCATGAAAACCTTTATCATTCACAGAAAAGGAAAGCAAGTATAACAGCTCGACTGGACCAATAAGAATCCTACACAACACTCGAATATCTTCATCGAGTTCCAGATAGACGTCCGGTCCTGCAGTCTCGACATCATCAAAAGGATATAAAGGACGCAGGTTCCGGGTCGCGACGTCGGGATGAGCAATCTCGAGGGTCCCACATTCTTCAGGAGCGTCAGAGTCGAGCCGGTCATGCCATTTCTGCGGCCTGTTAAACCAAGTGTGGACGTCGATATCTATTAATCCATGTCGGATGAAGAAAAATTGAGGTTTCCACTCGCCATGAGACGAGATCCCCTTTCTCACGAATTCCGATGCCAGAGCACGCTTCTGAAAGGTATACCACCCCGCATCCTGCAAACTCGCTGAGGAATAATCTTTGCGCGGAACAATCGAACCGAAAACTGGACCTTGGCGATTCGACACGCCAGCACGAATCCCATGACGCTCCTAACCCCGTTTGGAGCAAGTTGTGGGACGCTGATCCTGTAGTGTCGGAGGACCTCTATGAAACACGGGTCGAAGGGGAATCTTAATCCCTCTTTCAATTGCGCCTCGTATATGGCGCAGAACCCAGGTGGAGGATCACATGCGAATTGATATCGACCGTCTGACACTTTAATGTTGTCAGATGAGTATTGGATTCCATATCTCGAACAAATCGCCTTGGCTTTCTCTTGAGTTAGATTTGACACACATCCATACGGTCCTTGGCCCTGCATTCTGGTTTTGCGTTTGGCAACAGGTCGAGAAGATCCAATGGGTCGAGGAGATGTCTCCTGCTCTTCCTCCTCTTCTTCTTCTCCGTGCTTCTCTCACCGGAAGCGACCGGATTCTCGAAGACTGCTTTCCTCCGTCGATTCTACTTGATTTCAACAATTTCCTCTACATTCGGGAGTCACTATCGCTACTAGACATGGACTTGGGAAGAAGATACAAGAGGCAAAAACAAGAAGAAAAATTTGAGTAAGATTAGGGCTTACTTGAGTTTTCGCTAAGAAACCGAGATTTGCGAGAAGTTTATAGGCGAATGAGAAACCCCAAGGTCTTGGACTCCTTATATGCTTGTCAATCTTCCAAATGATTTAAAAGGCAAGATTGAGGCGATTATAGGTTTTGAAGCACGGTTTTCAAGGATAGTGGGGTGACAAAGCGCCGTTTCTTTCTCACTCATTAATGATGGTACAGTGGCGTCGGCTGACGATAGCCTATATCGGCTAGTATGACAGCTGTATTCCCGCCTAAAGAAGACCACGTGTCAAAGAGTTTTTTCAAAATTTCAGATCCGACATCAGCAACTCGAGACGAGCTTCCCTCCGATCTGGGGGGCTTATGATGATATAGGGTTTCACTCCTCCACGTGGAATAATTTGAGTGGTCCAGCTGGCGTGTGAGAAAGTCAATAATAAATACAGGGGTATCAGATCGATACGATATGTGCCAGAAGAGATAGCGATTCTTGGCGAGATTCCACAAGTATCCAACCTCGATTACCCAGTTCGATAGAGTTCGAGTCGACACCAATGCTCACGACTCGGATCCCCAGGCCCATATCCAACAGGTTATTTGGGCAGGGGGGCAAGGCCCATTTAAGGGTAGTTATGTCAATAGACAGCGCCGCCCTACTTTTTAGGGCAGAAGGTAGACCTAAACCTATAAATACATCCCTCCAGGAACTACGTAAGGTTTGATTCCTGGACTTAACACAGGATACGTAGGCAATCCAAGATTCACTCTTGGACTCAGCCCTAAAACACCTAACAACATTACCTTTCCTAAACAGAATAGCCATTCGATGCCTTACAGCTCACCCTTAGATTACACGTGGCCTGTTATTTCGGTGGTGCATTAACCAGCATCGTCACATATACTCATTGAAATATTCTTCTCTTTTCTTACAGTCGTGGTCTAATCAAAAGCATGCTGCGAAAGAACCCTGAACTTCGGCCTAATGTATGCTCCCATGTCTCACATCATCTACTTTTACTGCTTGTCTACTCTATTGCTAGTGATTTATCTTAGATCTTGTATTTTCTTCTCGGCTTGTTTTGGTGATATATATTCGGTATGCGTGAAAATGCAGATGACTTTTGTTCATTGTCTGAGTGCGCAATTTCTTTGAACTTCTTGAAAACCCATACCTAGAACCTTATATTCGTAACATCCATCTTAAACTTATCGGCCCCAGCGCAGCAGTTTCTATTCATTACACCGATGGAGATTACGTGAATAACCACCACCGATATTCAGAGCCGGGGTGCTTATGCCTTGGCATATCAAGACAAGCGATGATACTCAATTGACGACGGGACCTTGAATCCGAGTGTATCTGAGTCGAACACGATGTTCCTTTTAAGTAGACCAAGTAGTAAGTACTCCTTCAAATTTGTAGAAAACTATTGTGTCGTCTAATTCTAGTGTGTTTGAGATTACTTGCCTCGCTACTAAAAGGATCACTTCAAAAGCCTCAAGTATATCTAAGAATTCAAAGAGGATTGAATCATCAAAGCCTTCTCCAATGGTGAGGAGACGTCCCGAGCCACCAAAGATCCGTGACACGGTATGCACTCTGTTTCCACTAAATCTTTGTCCCATTGTGATTGCTGCATTTCCTTATAGCTTTCGTTAATTTGCATGATTTATAACTCATTTGCTTATCGTGTTCTTAATTCTTACGATAATGCCTAATCTTTCGACTTCCGGCTTCAAGAACCTCGATTAAAAAAACCATTTCTACAACTCGTCGTGCTTTTTACCAACCAAGTCTGAGGTTCAACCACCTAGTCGAAGGCTAGTCTCGGGACACACGTAGGCATCCTGATATATCTGTCGATGCGCCACGGATTGCATGACCGGATGATCGAATTCCACCTAGACTCGTACGACGATCCGTGTAACCCGCCCCATAGATTCTCACCCTCTGTGCAAGGCTCATCTAGCTCACCTCAAGGTGATCATCATCCATCAGTTATGAAGGATAATGTACAGTTCAGGTTATGGACAAAGCATTTGGTAAGCTAAGTTTTGCAGATAATTGGCAAGGATTCGGAGCCGGCCCTAAAACACGTATTTCTGATTAAAACTCTACAAACGGAGCATCGAGCCGGACGTCATCGGATGAAAGACGTCGAAGGTTTGACATGTCGTCGTTTCAGCAATGAGCCGAAGCATTGGATTGATTGCTTGAATTCAGTGCAAGATTGATGCAAGAAGAGAGGTTTGAAGAACTTGGGGTATCATTGAAGCCATTTGGTATAGGTAAAGTTTCTCCGAGAGAAACCGCTATTTGGTTGACAAAAAGTTTCAAAGAAAATACTACTTCGAAACCGGAAGATGCTGTTCATGTGAAAACCAATGTGGTGCCATCGAGACACGCTGAGGCATAGGCAAGGGACTCGGGAAACTTTTAGATGGTCACTCTGAATGCATAGCTACCCTACCACATGAAAACACTCGTGTTTTGACGCGTAAAGAGCGTGGCCACCTAAATGTTTCTCAAGATACTTTGGTGGAGATGTAGGTAAAAAAGTCTAGACACGCCGAGGCATGGGCAAGTTACTCGGGAAATTCATAGGTGGTCACTCTGTGTGTGTAGCTACCCTACCATAGGAAAACAATCGTGTTTTAACGTGTGTAAAAAGACGAGCTTTACCGCCTAAAAGTTTCTCGAGATGCTTGGGTGTTGTAGGAAAAAGTTGGAACTAGGCCGTGGAGTCTAAAAGTAGTACTATTATATTAGTGTTAACATTCTTTTATGTAGTTTGTTGAGTTCATGGCAGGTGGTGGGAATGATTCTATGTACTCATGAATGTTTTTCTCATCCTCAAATACTTGCTAAGCTAGCTAACTTTGTTGTAATCTGTCATTTTAAGATGATGGTATTTTATAGCTACAAAATTAGAACCTTTGACAGGGGGAGTTACGGTGTAACAGTAATTTTACAGGTATATCTATGTGGAGGGGGTTGAATGTGTGAGAATTAACAATTATGTTAACACTCATCTACATGATATACCTTTAAATAGAGTGCCCTTGAAGGACACCCGGTAAAAAGAATCCATGGGCCGACAAATTTACATGGGGCACCACAGCGATGCTTAAAAATAGGTTATTACCCGAGCGCCCTTAAAGGTAATTGTATATTCATAGGGGCATCCTTAAAATAACCGTTGCATCATAACCCTTCTCATATGTGACAAAGCCTCGGATACTTTTTTTGTTTCCTTCTATCCAATGCACATACACAATATATATATATATATATATATATATATATATATATATATATAAATATATAATGAACAAGCTTTTATTAGAAAGAAAAGAAAAGGTTCGTACAAAGCCGTATCTCCGCCCTCCCTATATACCAAATTACATAGACAAGCATAGCCTCGCTCCTTAAAACCTATGCATGCAGAACCCGGTGTGAGAAAATCACACATATGAGAAATATATATATATATATATATATATATATATATATATATATATATATTCATTGAATTTGACATTACACACCATGTGATCTAATGAATAATTGATATATTAGAATACAAAGACTAGAGGAGGAGATTAAGGGATCCAAGACACATTACACAAGTGTATGTTCGTTTGGAAATTGTATTGCATGGAGTCTTCATTGATTTGTTATTTCTTTTATCGTGAAGTTTTCATTGAACCGACGTGTGATAAATGTACGAGAAAATTGATTTCGTATTTAACGGCGTGGACAAAGCTCGAGGGGGGGAGAGGGAGAGTGAGAGGGAGAGCGGGGCATATTTTATGTTTAATTCAAATGTTAAGCCAAATTTCTTTTTAAATCAAAACAACGATGTCTCACACGTACATAACATTGTAAAGAGTCGTAACGGTATTGCATGAGAGACACCAAAATTCAAGTAAAACAATCGTTTTAATTTGGACAAACAAATTGAACAAATAGTTCAATTATAGAACATAATACTAATGTTTATAATAGGTAAAGATGACCAAATAGACCTCCTATTTACTAATAAGTTATTTGTACAAATAGTTGGAATTATAGTCTAGCGACATACAATGTCATAGACATAAAAGTAATCATATAACATTACATAATTATTATACAAGAACTCTGTGATCATCAAAATTAAATAAAGTCAATTCAAATGTAACTACTTCCTAATTAACACCGCACAAAATATTAATATGATCCCCATCCAATGAAGCTTTCCAGGGAAAATTGAGATAGCTGCCAAGAGAAAAATATAATATTATAACAATAACAATCAAAAACAAATCAATTCGGAATAGTTGTTAAATCACATTTATTATGTCAGATAAAAAAACAAAGAAACTCAATTTGATCTCTAATTACGAAGATCCTGAATACTTATGAGGTAAATTAAATCATTTCCGTTTAAACATGAAAAATTTCGACTTGAATCGAACAAATAAATTTGAAATTTTATTTGGTTTACTTAATTCTCACATGTGTAAAAGTAGAAACCCTTTAGCAATGTAAATTAAGCTATCATATTTCACATTGAATGGAGGGGGTTGATTATTTTCTATTTTTTAAATTTTTTAAATTGTCTTGGCCATATACGACCAAACCCAAGGTCTACGTCAATTGTAAACTATGTTTTTATGCATTTGTGGTCAAGAAAATAATGGCCCTGCAAATAAAAGGATGTTCCTACTGTAAAATGATAATTTCCGTATCTCCATTATTCTGTCAAAGGTTACATATATACAATTACCATAACCGTTACGTCCTATAATTACGCCTACCATCACAACACAATATTTCCTGGAATATTTGCTAATCACAGAATTTGTGCTAGTAATTACTAATAATTAATGGTATTAATTATATACACTATCACACCCCGCAGTCGAAACGGGAGGATCACGGACGCTGAGACTGTGTCGGAAATCCTCGAAAAGTACAAGCGGCAGGCCTTTGGTGAAGATGTCGGCAATCTGGTAACGCGACGGAATATGATGGACCCGGACTTCACCGCGGGCAACTTTTTCACAGACAAAATTAATGTCAAGCTCGATATGTTTGGTTCGTTGGTGTTGTACCGGATTCCCAGATAGATAGACAGCACTGACATTATCACAATACACAATCGTAGCTTTCCGAACCGGAAGTCGGAGTTCCAGAAGCGAATTGCGTAACCAGCAGGATTCAGAGACGACATTGGCAACACCTCGGTATTCAGCCTCGGCACTCGAGCGAGATAGGTCGGTTAGGCGTTTGACGACCAGAAATCAAGTTGTCACCCAAGAAAACACGATAACACGAGGTAGACCGGCGAGTGTCGGGACAACCCATTGTCGGCATCAATATAGGAGACAAGATCCGTGGCGAGGAGGGGGTAAATATACAAGCCTAAATCAATAGTGCCCTGAAGATACCGGATGATACGTTTAAGAGCATTCATGTGTTCTATCCGGGGATCGTGCATAAATAAACAGACGTCCTGAACCGCATAGGAGATGTCGGGGCGAGTAAAGGTAAGATATTGGAGAGCACCAGCAAGACTTCGGTATAGAGTGGGGTCGGAATACGGAGCACCTTGCGTCCCACTAAGCTTCGGCTTAGTATCAACAGGTGTAAGAGCCGGTTTACAGGAGCTCATTCTGGCACGATCAATAATTTCAACTGCATATTTACGTTTAGATAAAAACAACCCAGCCGGATGTCGAGTAACCCGAATGCCCAAGAAATAATTCAACGAACCCAAATCTTTCATGGCAAACTCGGAACTGAGGTGATCCATGATAGAATCACGGAGTGTCGCAGATGACGTAGTGAGAATGATATCGTCAACATATAATAGTAAATAAGCTGTATCTGAGCCGTGCCGGTAGATAAAAAAAGACATATCAGAATTGCTATTGACGAACCCAAGAGTAAGAACAAAATCCGCAAACCGTTTATACCAAGCCCGAGGAGTTTGTTTCAAGCCATACAACGATTTCCACCACAAACACACATAGTCAGGATGAGATGAATCACGAAAACCCATTGGTTGATGCATATAGACAACCTCATTTAGCTCACCATGCAGAAACGCATTTTTGATGTCTAATTGATGGATGGGCCAATCATTAGACAAGGAAATACTGAGAACCGTGTGAATAGTAGCCGGCTTAACCACCGGACTAAAAGTTTCTCCACAATCCACGCCAACCTGTTGAGTTTTGCCATCACCTACAAGTCGTGCCTTATGGCGCTCAAAAGAACCATCAGATTTTTCCTTATGAGTAAAAACCCACGTAGAACGTATAACATTCACATTAGGTGGACGCATTGATGATGGTCAATTTACACCGTTAATTATCTATTTTTTATCCCCGATTCTAGCTTAAATAGGCTTTAAGTGGTTAATAATTAGTCGTCTCGTGCATAAATTACACCCGAACCGAGTTATGACTCGTTATTCTGTAATTAGCCATTTTATTATATTATTTGATATTACAAGCCTTGTTTTATGTCTTATTTATAGTGGGCTGATTTGGAAGCAACTTAGCTGGACTTCGGAGTGGATAAAAGCACCAAGACGGAACAGGAACGGACCATACGAAGCAGAAAAAGGCCCAGGCAAATCATCGGAGTTATTTGGCGGCGAGCCCTCTGGCTGCTGCCAATGAGTTGGCTAAAATGCCCCCGCTTCTCCAGACGCGTTTTAGGCTCTGTTAGGGTTTAGGAAACGTAATTTAGGTCGGTTGACGGCTATTCTAAGTCGGTTTACAGCCTATATAAACTCCCTTTTATTAGTCAATTTGTACATCGACTCATAACACAAATTATAAGTTTTTCAGAGCAGTTTGAGTACAAATTTCCAGCAGCAATAATGTGAGTTATTTGTATTCACTTGTTCTTTCTTCTATGTTGTAATTAATTCCCCCCAATTATTGTTTATCGTTTGAGATTGTTTGTTCTTAGTTAGACGATGTAGATTTAGGATTGCGACGTGAGGCGGTGGGGATTCCTCGTCTATAAGGGTCCACACGCCCCACGCCCCACGCCTATATCATGTGACCTATATATGACTTTGCTTAGATAGACAATCGTGTTTTTAGTAGATCTATATAATTGCTTTATGAATCTCTATTTTATCCGTTACGTATGTAGAAACGCTAAGATTTAGGTTTTCGCCGCGTCAATCTAGCCACGTCTTTATGGTGTGATTGTCCACCTAGAATTTCTTATCTTAGTAAGTATGGATACGGCTATGTTGCTCGTCTGTTTTAATTAACGTATTATTAGGAAATACCAATATAGTACTCCTAGGTCGGCTCATGAATTGATCTTCCAGGACTTTCAGCGAGATCTAGATCTGTGTTATATTTGGGAATTGCTAGCACCTAGTTATAAGTACATCGTAGATTAACATGATACCTAAAAAGTTAGTGTTAATGGGACGGAGACTGATGCGATCGCCTAGGAAGTATGCCTAACCACAGGAATGTTGCCTAGGTGAGGAATACGGTTAATATCGGCATCCCTAGTTTTGTAAGTGTGCGAGTTATATAAGATGGAGGCCTGTGAAGTGAAGTCACGTAATGTAGCACAGTGATCTAGATGGCCTACCCGAAGCTAGATCTAGTTTAGGGGATGACTCCCGTAGCCAATATAAGAGAAATACGAATCGGGTTAATAGTTGTGAAGTATTGTTTAATTATATAGTTCATTAATTCCAAACGATAACTTAATAATTGGGGAGGTTAATTGCGTGTATGTCTATGTGTCGTGTCGAGTCAGTTTCTTTCTTTTCTTATCATTTGTTGGTCATAGACCGCTTCTGTGTTCTTGGCATGATTAATTAGTTGTTTATATATAAAATGATTCACAAATTGGTTCCATGTGGGATCGACCTTGATTCGCTATAGCTATACTATGATGGACCTAGTCCTCTTGCTAGTTATGGTGATCGAGTATTTTATATATCACTTGATCTCGTCATCAAGTTTTTGGCGCCGTTGCCGGGGAGCCAAAAATCAATTTTATATATAAATAATTTTTTATTCATGTCGAGTTATCTGTTTTAGGTTCTGTTTTTACGTTTTTAGAGTCCCTCTGGCAATCTTCCTGTGTGAAAAATGCAAAAATTGCTGAACTAGGATTCGCTCCCAGCGAGCCTCCTACTCGCTGCCAGTGAGACCTGTTCTCAGTTTCTGGGTTTTTCAATTGTGTCATTTTTACCCCTGTTTGTTAGTCTGTGAGTGCAGCGTGGCGTGAGTAATCATCTTGTTGTTAGTTTTTCTTGACATTTGTTTGTTTTTTCTTATGTTTGCAGAAAGCCAGAGCAACACATCATTGCGTTGAGTTACTATTTGAGCCAAGCCAAAATGCCAACCAACAAATTTTCTGAGGCTATGAATAAAGAAACAAAAGTCTTACGCACTAAGACAACGCCATTAAGGCCGGACACACAAAGGCAAAAGAAAGATAGGATAAGATGGAGGCAAAAGCAAAGGGAAGCAAGAAATTCCAACCTTTTCCAAGGTATGACTGCTCGTATCCCAATTCTTATTCATGATTCTGATTCTAGTTCTAGGTCTGAATCTGAGTCTGACCCCGAGCACTTACCATCCCTTTCCCCTTCTCCTGAATATCCTAGTTCTGAGTCAGATCTAGATGACTTGTTCCTCGTCCCTTGTTCTAGAGAGGCAGTAGACATAGAGAACAATGCACGATTACTGCCCAAGCTAGGAGACCCCGGTGCATTCATTGTAGATGTGACCTTAGAACGCGAACATGCAGGCTTAGCATTGATCGACTCTTGATCGAGCCTGAATATCTTTCCTAAGAGTTTGTGTGATAGGATGATGGTTTTCACTCCTACGAACACGGTGATGACAATTCGTTGTGCGGATAGCATACGTGTCGTCAGGACTGGGACGATGCCCAACATGACCATCAGTATTGGAAAGCTCCGTTTTATGATAGATGTAGTCATGATGGAAATCGACGAGGACCTGAGCTGCCTAATCATATTGGGTAGAGCTTTTATGGCTACCTCCAAAGCCAAGATCAACATGGACAAGTTCGAGCTAACTCTTTCCGACGCTAAGGGCTCGGAAGTCCATGGGATTATAAGACCTAACTATCCTATTTCACCTAGAATATCAGTAATCACAGTCCATAGTGCGGAGGAAGCTGCCTTGATTCTAGGCCAATGCAAAGTTGGTGGTGTTGACACTGTTAAGGAGAGCGGTGATGGAGAATTCCTATCTATCTTAAGGAAGGAAAGAGACGCTCAGTCTCAGAGTACGGTACGAGTAGATACCTCTATGCTTCTGGTTGACGAGGTAGATACTCTGTACGGGGGTGGGACCGACCCATCCAAAGGAGACGCTGAGACTCGGGAGAGCTGGAATGCTAAAGATAGGCGGAGGCAAGCTAGAAAGCGAACTCGCAGAGTTCGATCTGTTAAAAACTCTCTGGTTTCTAAGACAGTGGCTGAGGTAGGCGCCCGTTTGGATGGTCAAGATGACTGTGTTTTCCTTGGTCTCACGACTAAGGGAAAGGCGCTCATTCGTAAAGAAGGCAAGCAGACCTCGGTGAAGGCTAACCGGGTGCAAATCTGGAAGGTGAAAGAAGGTAGCTCAATGGAAAGATTTTTTCTGGAAAGTCGAGTTGAGGACTCAAAACTCAGAACTACTTCTATCCCTTAGGTTTTTCGTAGTTTTCTTTAGGTTTTTAGTTTTTCTTATCTTTTTCCTTTTCTTTTCTTTGAGTCAAAATAAAAGTAACGTTAAAACATTTGAGGTTTTTTATTTTTGCCGTGTTCCGATGACCGTTGGGTTAAGGATGTGCAAAAGATTTTTTACTCAAATCGTTGAAACGAGAAATAGAGTTCCGTAGGTATGTCTAGGATAATATCCTGATTTAGGAATAAAAAGAATACAATCAAACCGAGAAGAAGACGGAGGTAAAGCTTGAGCTTTAAAGTGAGACTGACTGGAGATAGGATGGGTTTAATTGGAGACTGTGTGGTCAGACTGCCCCGGTGAAATGTTGTTTCGCCCATGCGAAACTACATTTTCACTAGGCAATATCCGGATTATTTTTAGAGCAATATTTTTTGGTAAAGTGTGAAAGTTAGAAAAAAATTTGGTTTACCCTCCTATTTTTTAAATTCAAATTTTTTGAGGGTCAAAAAAGTAAAAAGTGGTCAACACTTCTTCTACATATCCCAATCTTCCACCTTTACCTTTACCACTTTCCACCTCATCAATCCTCTCCTTTCTAAACCCATCAATCACCATCTTTCTCATTTTCACTCCCCTCTCTATTTAAACCCTTCTTTTATCCACATTTTTCTCACACCCACTCCACTCCTCTCATTCTTCCTCTATCATTTTTCTAAACCCATCACACTCTAAACCTCCATTTTCCCACAAACACCCAATTTATGTAGAAAAATTGGTGTGGTGCGATTTATCCAATCTATACCAATTTTTACCCAAATTTATTGACTTTCTATCTTTCTCCAAATTTTATAAATTGCAATGAGGTCATTTCTCATTCAATTTGGCTCTTAAATCTCTGGAAAATACACATTTCAAATCGATCAAGGTGACGATTAGCAAAATGAAACGAGCCGAGCTAGGACTGGGCAACTTGCCCCCAGCGAGACCCTAGCTCGCCCCCATCGAGTCCCTGCTTAAGGCAGAAGCTGAGTTGGGGTGTTGTTCTAGCGTAGCAGGATGAATCGGAACAATCGAAGTAGAAGGAATCAACTACAGATTCATCGGGCTGGATCGCAATTTGTTCTCGATGGTGACGCTATACCGGTGATTGACGGGGTGCCACAATTTGCTAGCCCCGCAGTCTATGAGGCATTCCATACCCATTGGAGCAATGCGGCTGTGCATCGAGGACGAGGCATAAATCTTGAGGATTGCGGGGAGCTCATTACAGATCTTATCACTTATCATAATTGGGAGTACGTGGTCGAACCGCCTACTCATTGTAACTGATCCCTGGTAAGAGAGTTTTATGCCTATTTAGCGGTGCATCCCCATTCCCACACTGCCACAGTTAGAGTCTGCACGTTTGCTATATCACCCACCACTATCAATGAGTATTTCAATTTGGGCAGTTTAGTGGATCACCATGAGGAGTTTGCTAATGTGTATGACCATTCTGATGCATTGCTAGCAGAAATCAGTAATTACTTTGACATCGAGTGGTATGTTGGTCGATATGCTCAAAATTTTCAGCAGGCCGCATTATCTACTTGGGAAGACAAGATTTTACATCGGTTCATTTGTTCCGATTTACTCCCATCCGGCCATACATCCACAGTTTATGACTTTCATGCTGCCTTGATGTATTGGTTATGGTTAGCGCGGCCGGTAGACTTGGGCACACTCATATGGGGAAACATGACTGATGTAGCTAGGAAGAAAAGGGCCGTACTGTTAGGAAATCACTAGTTTAACGCAGCGGAATTTAAAATTTGATTTCCTTTACTTAGATCGTTCTTCGTTTAATGCAATAAACACGTTAAGTAGTTTGACGGTTATACCTTGATGATCTAATAGATCGTCGCTTTGACCGCCAACGGAGAGTAGTTCAATGCGCAAGCCGTCCACGCGTCCGGCCTCTATCGCTAATCCACACGAACCCCTTGCCGGAATCCTCCTTGGATTGCTATCGGAAAAACTCCGGCTACTAGACCGGACCTTTTCTTCCCTCACAAACTCACTATGGAAGGCTCTCTATTTTACACAAGAATTATGAACCCTTGCAATTGTGATGTACAAAAGAGCTTGACACCTACCTCCTATATATATAGTGGTTGGGCGCCCATATATAGTGTGGAGGAGAAAAAACCTTTTCCAATAAAAAATAAGGAAAATCAACTAGATTGATTTATCTCTTTAATTATAATTTATTTTGTCAATATCATATATTGATTATAATTATCTTATTATCATAAATCTATTTTTCCAAAATCAATTAATATCCTATATTAATATTATGGCAATATTTATTAATTAAAGTGCACAATCCAAGTGTATCTTATACACTCAAAAGTGGCGCCCATATGCCAATTAATTGGCTTCCGAATATTCTTTAATTAATATAATTTGTATATAATTAATATCTTGTATTTAATTTATTCATAATAAATAAATACCACCATATTAATTTACCACTATAACCTTTATAGTCTGAGATAAACTTTCCTTATTTGGTTATCAACTATAACCGCATTTTAATCCGACTCGATGTTCATATGTGTGTGACCCGATAGGCTTCGAATATGTTGGCCGTAGACACAAAGAGCAATTTACTAAAATGCCCTTCATACCTAACGATCACGGGATAGCGTCTAGCAACACACCGTGACCCCAATCATCGGAAGAGTCAAAAGCAATGACTACTACCTTTCATGTAGCGATTACCGTGTAACTTACAATCCTATCATTTGTAACAATATCCATACGATCGTATCTCGAGTGTCAATACATTGACGATCGTATCTTATAATCTGGATATCATGCTCTCTCGGAATAACACATTTACTCCCACTTTGCAAAGATTCTCGAGAGCTAGACATTCCTTATAAGAAGGCCATTTCGGATATTCGATCCCAATCATAGGATACGCTATTCCCGGACGACCAAACATGTATACTCCGCGATGCTTCAATATCATACCCAATCACTACCGCATGATCGCCCGTGGTTAGGAGAAATCTCAATAGTGTCAAAGCATGACAATCCACACCGTGATTCCATGAAGACTCGGTCAAAGGATAATTACACAACCGCCACATAGTGTGACACTTAATGTAAGTGGGTCGATCTAACGTCGCATTCTCAATACACGTCCACGTCTGGTCAAGTGTCTCTACACTTGATAGACGAGATCTATCCCTACCTTCTAAAAGATAGAAGACATCCAATACGTGCTAGTCGATTATACTATCAATGTCCCATTTGATAATACATAAGACTAGAGACATTTAAGTACCAACCTTGTTATAGTGATTAGAGATCTCATCAACCATAATCACTATCATGGTTTCTCTATCATGATTGATACTAGGGGCGTTACTATATATATACAACAAATAATATGAAGATAAACAATATATAATAACATAAGTTCTTTTATTAATCATAATAAAGTTATTACATGAACTAAATAGATCAGAATGACCCGACCGGTCGGATCCGGTCCAACCCGATTGGGTTTAGGACACCTTTCCAACAATCTCCCACTTGGCCTAAAGCCAATCACCCATATGCCTAAGCCCGTGCAAGTGAACATGTTTCTCATGCTTAGCTTGAGACAATGCCTTGGTTAACGGATCGGCTATGTTATCATCCGTGTGGACTTTCTCTATCTTTACATCTCCTCTATCTACTATCTCTCTAATCAAGTGATAGCGCCAGTAGCACATGTTTGGACTTACAGATGAGACCTTGGTTCCTTTGGTCGAGATATCGCTCCATTATTATCACAAGATGCAGAGCACTGGACCTTCAATGGAGGGAACCACACCTAGTTCAAGAATGAACTTCTTCATCCAAATCGCTTCTTTGCCTCCCGAGGCTGCGCTATGTATTCGGCTTCATTTGTAGTCTGCGGTAGTCTCCTGCTTGAACTCTTCCACTCACCTGCTCCGCCGTTAAGCATGAAAACAAATCCAGATTGTGACTTAAAGTCATCCTTGTCGGTTTAGAAACGGCATCCAGTAACCTCGTAATACTAAATCATCGTTCCGAAAACCAGGAACATATCCCTGAAATGCGTCTCAAGTACTTGAGGATATTCTTAACGACAATCCAGGTGACCATCACCTGGATTGGTGATACCTACTAGTCATACTAAGAGGGTACGAGACATCGGGTCTTGTGCATAACATGGCATACATGATAGACCCGATTGCCGAAGCATAAGGGACCTTACCCATTTGTGCCCTTTCCTCCTCTTTCTTAGGACTCATTCCCTTCGACAGGTAGACTCCATGTGACATAGGTAGCAATCATTTCTTGGACTGCTCCATGCTGAATCTCTTCAGCATCTTGTCTATATAGGTGGATTGCGACAGACCAAGCAACCTTTTAGATCTATCTCTATAGATCTTTATTCCTAGAATATAGGTTGCATCACCCAAGTCCTTCATTGAGAAGTTCTTGGATAACCAAGCTTTGACTGATTGTAACATAGGCACATCATTCCCTATGAGCAATATGTCGTCTACATAAAGCACTAGGAACACAATAGCACTCCCACTAACCTTCTTGTAAACACAAGGCTCATCTACGTTCTTGATGAAATCAAACTGTTTGATTATCTCATCAAAGCGAAGATTCCAACTCCGAAGCTTGCTTTAATCCATAAATGGATCTTTGCGGTTTACACACCATCCCAGCGTCATTGGTTGTGAAACCTCTCAGTGTGTCATGTACACTTCCTCGAGCGAGTTCCGTTAAGGAAATTCATTTTCACATCCATCTGCCGATTTCGTAATCATGATATCTTTGCAATAGCGAGCAAAATTCTAATGGTTTTAACATGGCAGCAGTGAAAAGGTTTCGTCATAGTCAACTCCTTGTCTTTGCTTATAACCTTGCCACTAACCTAGCCTTGTAGGTAGTCACGTTACCGTCCATGTCGGTCTTTCTCTTAAAGACCCATTTACACCCTATGGGAACTATTCCCTCGGTGGATCAACTAAGTTCCAAACTTGGTTGTCTTTCATGGATTCCATTTTAGAATTAATGGCTTCCAGCCATTTCTCTTTGTCATGCCTTAATAGCACTTCCTCATAAGTTCTAGGGTCTTCATCTTCCATGAGATACACGCCCGTGTACCTTTCGAGTTCACGGCGTTCCTGATGGATCTTCGAGGTGCTAGTGTGTCTCACGGTGAGGTGGCCCCACATCCGCATGCGGTGCCTCCTCTACTTCCATCAACGGATTTGTTATCGTAAGTGGTTCTCGAATTTCTTCAAGATCAATTTTACTCCCACTGACCCTATCCAGAATAAACTCTTTCTCTAGAAAGTGGCCAGTCCTGGCAACAAACACCTTTTGTTCCTCAGGATGGTAAAATTGGTATCCTCTAGTTTCTCTAGGATATCCCACAAACAGACATTTGTCAGATCTGGCCTCTAATTTGTCAGGCATCATCCGCTTCACATAAGTTGGACAACCCCAAGGTTTAAGATATGGTTTCTTCTTGGCCCATACCTCATATGGTGTAGAATCAACCGTCTTTGATGGAACTCGGTTCAGTGTATAGGATGCGGTTTCTAGAGCATACCCCCAAAACGATTTTGGAAGAACTGCATAGCTCATCATGGATCGCACCATGTCTAACAAGGTGCGGTTCCTCCTCTCAGAGACGCCATTCATCTGTGGCGTCCCGGGAGGGGTCCATTCAGGTAGAATCCCATTCTCCTTCAAATAATCTTGAAACTCTCCATCTAGGTACTCTCCGCCTCGATCGGATCGAAGTGTTTTGATTTCTTTACCTAGTTGCTTTTCCACTTCATTTCTGAACTCCTTGAACTTTTCAAAGGCTTTAGATTTATACTTCATTAAGTATATATAACCATATCGAGAATGGTCATCAGTGAAAGTGATAAAATAAGAGTATCCTCCTTTGGCCTGGATTGACATTGGGCCACATACATCAGTATGTATGAGCTCAAGCAATTCATTGGATCTTATCCCTTTGCCACTAAAAGGTGACTTTGTCGTCTTGCCAAGTAAACAAGCTTCGCATGTATCAAACGATTCATAATCGAATTGATCCAGCATTCCATCTTTATGGAGTTTGGAAATGCGATTCTTATTTATATGGCGAAGTCTACAATGCCATAAGTAGGATTCATTCAAGTCATTTGTTTTGGCTTTCTTGTTATTTATATTAAGTACGTCAACATTCATATCTAATATGTAGAGACCATTGCTAAGTATGCTAGTACCATAAAAGATTCCATCACGTGAAAAGAACAACATTTATTCTCAAGCGTAAAAGAAAATCCATCAACATCTAATGCGAGAAATAGAAATAATGCTCTTCGTAAGAGCGGGAACAAAAATAACGTTGTTAAGTTCTAGTACTAGCCCAATCTGGGCAATGAAAGAAAATAAACTCCTACGGCCAGGTAGCACGAACACTTGCTCCATTTCCAACGCCGTGGGTCCACCTCTCCTTTCCTCGGATCTCTAGTTCTTCTTAGTGCTGCATATTCGTGCAAATATGAGAACCACAACCAATGTCTAATACCCGGTGGTTAGACTTAGAAGAAGTAATGTTGATCTCAATCATAAATATACACGAAGTCGAAGCATCGAATGCTTCTTCTTGGTACTCAAGAAGCCTTTGCGCTTTCTCCTCCAATGTCTGGTCTCACCGCAATGGAAGCAAGCATCCTTGGATTTGTCTTTTTGCTATCTTAGGCGTTGGCTTAGGTGCAACCTTCGCCTTCTTGGACTTTTTCGGGCTTTTGCCTTGCCCTTGCTTGAAGTGACCAAAGAACACTTGCTTTCCTTCCCTACGGTGCCCTCGGCGATCTTGACATGTTCAATAACTCCGCAAGGAGCAATCTATCTTGTTCATGTGATAGTTCATCACGAATCAGAGAATGAATCGGTAGAGATTGCGAGAATCAAGTCAATACTCAACTCGTTCCAACTTGTGGCCCACTTCCCGAAGCCTCTCTATGTACCCGATCATTTTAAGCACGTGTGACCCCACAAAGCGATCCCGGATGCCATCTTACAACTAAACAGGGCCTTGAGACCTCGTACCTCTCGATTCGAGGCGAGAAGCATAAAGTTCCTTCAGTCGACCATGATAGAGTAGGCGTCCATAGACTCATCTTTGTTTCTGCGATTTGGTGTCATAGAAGCAAGCATGATGCATGTAGCATCGATCTTTGTCGAAGCGAGTGCTTGTTGTACTTCTCGACAACATCTACAAACCCGAACCCTCGTGGGGCTTTTCCGGTAGGGCCTCGTCGAAGACATAGCCAATCTTCTCGTGCCTCAAAACGATTTTGAGGTTTCTTTCCCAATCGAGAAAATTAGTTTCATCAAGCTTGTTTTCGATGATAAAGCGAAGGTTCAATTTGTTTGACATTTTCTACAACAATAAATAAAGATAGAATAAGTAAAAGCTCATGTATAAAAACCCTAAATTTGCACTTAAAAATTTTATAAGGTTTTATTCCCACTAGCCAACTATTCCCAATTGGCTTTCAAGAATTTAAACAATTCTTTAGTGGATGGAATCTATCTAGTTGACTCGATCCCGGCGTGGGCGATCGACCGGGTCAATTTCGAAGGTGGGTACTAATTACCGATCGAATCTTATTCGATTCCCATTGGTTGACTAGTCAACTCTTTGACAATTCACATCTCATGTGATAGCCACCCCTTGTCTCTAAAATCAAACGGTCCTGACGTGGGCCAATCACCGCAAGATTCTTAGTCGAGTCGTAACCCAAATATTCATGAGATCTCATAGCGATCATATCTCAATAATGACGATATACCCATGGTAGGTCAACTCCCGACGTGGGCCGATCAGTTGGATCCGAACAAAGGCTCTTCACCGTCATTATAATATTGGGAGACAATTTTGGCTCGATTTTTAGCGTGGGAATAATTTTAAATTAATTCACTTAATTAATTTGATTTAATTGTGGTCTCATCTACTATGTGCATATTACTACGATATCATATAAAGTAAAACATACACAACATTCCGCATAAAATAACCGGTATGATCATGGACTTTTCTAGGTGCGGTTTCGAATACAAACCGACGAAACCGCGGGTCACAAACTAAGGGTATCTGCAATCGCCAATAGGATCTTTATTCTTTGTCAGACGCCAATGGGTTCTTTATCTCTCCTTGGTCTTCGACTTATTGCTCCATTCTTGTTACATAATAAATAATTACACCCGCCGCACACGGGGAACTAACGGAATGGGATAATTGCAAAAAAGTAAACTAGGTCACGTTCTTCATAACGGCCTAGGACAATTTTTCAAAACCAACATAAAGAAAACATTCCCATCTATCCTATTGGTGAGTCCATGATCAATCGGGGTCCATATAATCACATTATATCTACACTTCTAATCCATACAATTTTATCTTATGAAAAAGATTAAATTCTAATTTTAACTACTACTACTCATGCGTTTTTATTTATCACGTCAAATAATTAAATAACTTTTAATTAATTATATGACTTAATCGAAAATTAAAATTAACATTTAATTTTAAATCGATTTCAATTTTAATTAAATTTGAACTATTCAAAATATATAATTAAAATTATAAAGTCTCTATTTGTTTCCTTTCCAAAACTAAATTTAGCTTAGGCGTGGCCACTTTCCAAAATCAAAATTTTGGAAGTGGCCTAGGCCTATGCCTTTTACAAATCAAATATTTGAAAGGGCTGGCGCTATTCCAAATCAAATATTTGGAAAGGCCAAATTATTTTAGTCTGTAAGCTGCCACTTTCCAAAATCAAAATTTTGGAAGTGGCCTAGGCCTAGGCCTATTCCATATCAAATACTTGGAAAAGCCAAATAGTTTTGGTTTAGGCCTGGCCACTTTCCAAAATCAAAATTTTGGAAGTGGCTTGAACTAAGCCTATTCCAAATCAAATATTTGAAAGGGCTGAGCCTATTCCAAATCAAAATTTGAAAAGGCCAATATGCCATATGGTTTCCCAATGGTCCAAACTATTTGAACCATTGGTTAGCCATATGACACAACTAAACAAACGAGATATCTATGCACAATAAAATATCACAAAACGAAAAGGGTTGATCTCCCCCATTGGAAGAGAAGAGCCGACGGACGGCAACCCTAGGGTTACCGCCACCGCCGCCGCCGCCGCAGAGGGAGGGGGGCGCCGCCAGTCGGCCGACCCCCCATGAACCCTAATTTTTATTTTTTTTATTTTTAACGTTTCGTGATTTAAATCTTGCATCTATCGATTAAATACTACGCAATTAAATTATGCTTATTGCTTAAGCTCGAAGTCTGTCTCTGATACCACTGTTAGGAAATCACTAGTTTAACGCAGCGGAATTTAAAATTTGATTTCCTTTACTTAGATCGTTCTTCGTTTAATGCAATAAACACGTTAAGTAGTTTGACGGTTATACCTTGATGATCTAATAGATCGTCGCTTTGACCGCCAACGGAGAGTAGTTCAATGCGCAAGCCGTCCACGCGTCCGGCCTCTATCGCTAATCCACACGAACCCCTTGCCGGAATCCTCCTTGGATTGCTATCGGAAAAACTCCGGCTGCTAGACCGGACCTTTTCTTCCCTCACAAACTCACTATGGAAGGCTCTCTATTTTACACAAGAATTATGAACCCTTGCAATTGTGATGTACAAAAGAGCTTGACACCCACCTCCTATATATAGTGGTTGGGGCGCCCCATATGGTGTGGATAAACTTTCCTTATTTGGTTATCAACTATAACCGCATTTTAATCCGACTCGATGTTCATATGTGTGTGACCCGATAGGCTTCCGAATATGTTGGCCGTAGACACAAAGAGCAATTTACTAAAATGCCCTTCATACCTAACGATCACGGGATAGCGTCTAGCAACACACCGTGACCCCAATCATCGGAAGAGTCAAAAGCAATGACTACTACCTTTCATGTGAAGCGATTACCGTGTAACTTACAATCCTATCATTTGTAACAATATCCATACGATCGTATCTCGAGTGTCAATACATTGACGATCGTATCTTATAATCTGGATATCATGCTCTCTCGAATAACACATTTACTCCCACTTTGCAAAGATTTTCGAGAGCTAGACATTCCTTATAAGAAGGCCATTTCGGATAATCGATCCCAATCATAGGATACGCGATTCCCGGACGACCAATCATGTATACTCCGCATGCTTCAATATCATACCCAATCACTACCGCATGATCGCCCGTGGTTAGGAGAAATCTCAATAGTGTCAAAGCATGACAATCCACACCGTGATGCCATGAAGACTCGGTCAAAAGGATAATTACACAACCGCCACATAGTGTGACACTTAATGTAAGTGGGTCGATCCTAACGCATCGCATTCTCTAATACACGTCCACGTCATACCCAAGTGTCTCTACACTTCGATAGACGAGATCTATCCCTACCTTCTAAAAGATAGAAGACATCCAATACGTGCTAGTCTCGATTATACTATCAATGTCCCATTTGATAATACATAAGACTAGAGACATTTAAGTACCAACCTTGTTATAGTGATTAGAGATCTCATCAACCATAATCACTATCATGGTTTCTCTATCACAGATTGATACTAGGGACGTTACTATATATATACAACAAATAATATGAAGATAAACAATATATAATAACATAAGTGCTTTTATTAATCATAATAAAGTTATTACATGAACTAAATAGACTGTAAATGACCCGACCCGGTCGGATCCGGTCCAACCCGATTGGGTTTAGGACACCTTTCCAACACATACTGCCCTACGGTTCTATGATTTCAAATCTTGCAATAGCGGCTGGCTGCTCAGAGTTAAGGGCCGATATCTATGTTGACCCGGAGACCCCTATGTCAAGAACATCCATTCCGGGCCTCACCAATGCCAACACACATCAAAGACCACCGCCTCGACCCCGACAAGAGAGGAATAGCGGTGAAGGCAATGCCGCCGGACGAGGGCGAGACTTGGAGCAACTTTTTGCTCGTATCAATGGAATGGAGCGGACGGTGGCTGAGACACATCACATGGTCGTGAGGATTGTGAGAATATGGATGAAGATGGCATTTCTCGATTCCGACGTGTACGTCGGCCTACACCACCACCTGGTTTTGAGGGATTTGAGCCTTCTACTCCTCGTTATCCTCCGGATTTTGGAAGATCTTTTAATGAAGGAGCTTGACTGTATCTTTGTATTTCGGAATTAGGATGTTTTTCCTTGCTCTTGAGTCTACGTTAGTATTGAGTCAAGTTTTGTATAGAGTATGTTGTCATATTTCCTAAATAATAATGAGGTGCTAAATAATGTCTGGTTAGTAGTTTTAATTTTTCCATGTAATCGTTTTAAGGACTTAAATATGTTTAAGGTTTATTTTTGTTCCTTTTACGGTCCGTATTTTCGATTATTACCTTTTTCTGGGCTAACGCTGTAACGAGTTTCGAGGTTTGTTGAAGATTTGTTTTGCAGCAATACTGTATTTCTTGTTCGTTCCATGGTTTCTGGGATGCCCCGAAGTTCACTGAATTGTTCCACTACCGCACATGACCGAAGCTAAGTTCCTGTCTTTATTTTATTTTATACATTGAGGACAATGCATCGTTTAAGTGGGGGGTACGAGTCACTTAGCTTCCATATATCGGATAATTAATATGTGAATAAATTTTAAAATTTTAAGCTTGAATCGCATTTATCTTTTGTGAAAACCGAGCATGTATAGATGATGAAAAAGAAGCTCTTAAGCATAGTTATAACTTATTTTTACCATGCTAACTTCAGAATTGCTTTGTAAATATCATATCACGCTGTGTGCGTAGTTTTGTATTAAACATATATTTTGTCGTTGAATCAGCCTTTTTAAGTACGAATAACTTAAATGCTAAGTCTGAAAAGTTAGATAAGAAATTATTTTTTTCCGGAAGGTTGAAACAGGAACTACTTGACTTTGTGATTACTTCTTCTTGTCATACTTCCGATAAGGCTAATATCGACGATAGTGAAGCAAAAACCGGGCGAGAAAAAAAATTAAAAAAAAGAGTAATTATGAACATTTAGGTTAGAGACTGCTAAACCGATGGAGCATAAGATGCACAGTTGTAAAACAAGGCAGTAGGGTAGCAAGTTCGTGAAGATTTGAAGGAAGTTGCTTACTAGGCACCCACCATTGCAAGTTACTGTCCCTAGAATCTATACGGCCCTGGCAAATAAATAAACATGAACTGAGAAAAGTTTCTTGGTTTCCAAATCTGCCCCGCTTCACTAGAATCTGGTATTACACCTGTATTATTTGTTAACGATAAGTAGGCATCACAAAGTTTTGAGTGGTAAAAGTTGCATCTAGAGGACATTATAATTCGAATCTCTCTACTTCGAATATTCTGCATGACGGTTATATCACACACACGTTGGTTCAATGATGAAATAGTGGTTAATGCCTAACTGACAAACGTGTTTGCTATTTATTTACTTTGGAATTTTGAATGAGCCTGCTATCAATTAGTAAATTATGTTTCGGTGGTTCTTTCGCCTTCTGTGTTTGCTCGGGACGATCAAAGGCTAAGTGGGGGTAGTTGATGATGGTCAATTTACACCATTAATTATCTATTTATTATCCCTGATTCTAGCTTAAATGGGCTTTAAGTGATTAATAATTAGTCGTCTCGTGCATAAATTACACCCAAACCGAGTTACAACTCGTTATTCTGTAATTAGCCATTTTATTATATTATTTGATATTACAAGCCTTGTTTTATGTCTTATTTATAGTGGGCTGATTCGGAAGCAACTTAGCTGGACTTCGGAGTGGATAAAAGCACCAAGACGGACCAGAGCGGACCAGCGAGCGAAAAAGGCCCAGGAAAATCATCAGGCTCGCTGGAAGCGAGCCCTGCTCTGGCTGCCAGCGAGTTGGCAAAAATGCAACCGCTTCTCCAGACGCGTTTTAGCCTCCGTTAGGGTTTAGGAAACGTAATTTATGTCGGTTGACGGCTATTCTAAGTCGGTTTACAGCCTATATAAACTCCCTTTTATTAGTCAATTTGTACATCGACTCATAACACAAATTATAAGTTTTTCAGAGCAGTTTGAGTACAAATTTCCAGCAGCAATAATGTGAGTTATTTGTATTCACTTGTTCTTTCTTCTATGTTGTAATTAATTCCCCCCAATTATTGTTTATCGTTTGAGATTGTTTGTTCTCAGTTAGACGATGTAGATCTAGGATTGCGACGTGAGGCGGTGGGGATTCCTCGTCTATAAGGGTCCACACGCCCCATGTCTATATCATGTGACCTATATATGACTTTGCTTAGGTAGACAATCGTGTTTTTAGTAGATCTATATAATTGCTTTATGAATCTCTATTTTATCCGTTACGTATGTAGAAACGCTAAGATTTAGGTTTTCGCCGCGTCAATCTAGCCACGTCTTTATGGTGTGATTGTCCACCTAGAATTTCTTATCTTAGTAGGTATGGCTACGGCTACGTTGCTCGTCTGTTTTAATTAGCGTATTATTAGAAAATACCAATATAGTACTCCTAGGTCGGCTCATGAATTGATCTTCCGGGACTTTCAGCGAGTTTTAGATCTGTGTTATATTTGGGAATTGCTAGCACCTAGTTATACGTACATCGTAGATTAACATGATACCTAAAAAGTTAGTGTTAATGGGACGGAGACTGATGCGATCGCCTAGGAAGTACGCCTAACCACAGGAATGTTGCCTAGGTGAAGAATACGGTTAATATCACCATCCCTAGTTTTGTAAGCGTGCGAGCTATATGAGATGGAGGCCTACGAAGCGATGTCACGTAATGTAGCACAGTGATCTAGATGGCCTACCCGGAGCTAGATCTAGTTTAGGGGATGACTCCCGTAGCCAATATAAGAGAAATACGAATCGGGTTAATAGTTGTGAAGTATTGTTTAATTATATAGTTCACTAATTCCAAACGATAACTTAATAATTGGGGAGGTTAATTGCGTGTATGTCTATGTGTCGTGTCGAGTCATTTTCTTTCTTCTATTATCATTTGTTGGTCATAGACCACTTCAGTGTTCTTGGCATGATTAATTAGTTGTTTATATATAAAATGATTCACAAATTGGTTCCCTGTGGGATCGACCTTGATTCGCTATAGCTATACTACAATGGACCTAGTCCTCTTGCTAGTTATGGTGATCGAGTATTTTATATATCACTTGATCTCGTCATCACGCATCACCAAGTCCCACGTTTTATTCTTAATAAGGGCATCAAACTCATCGGTCATGGCCAGTTTCTAATTCGGATCACGGAGGGCTTCCAAAGGAGTGCGGGGGAGGGGAGACCGTGACACGGTGTGGAGATGAGCCTGTTCGGAAGTGTATTTAGGATTGGTCCGAAAGATCCCATGTTGACTGCGTGTAACCGGACGGGAAACAGTGGGCTGGGTAACCATGGGCTGGGAGGCCTGATCCGGGGAAGAGAGGGGGCTTGGAGACGGAAGTGGTGAGGGTGGTGGGCTTGGAGATGGAGGCGGGTTTGGGAAATGTGCTCCAGGCTGGGCATCTTGATGGGCCGAGGCTTGCTGGAGGTGATGAATGAGAGAAGGATTGAGGTCATGGTCCAAAAAATCATATGATTCAGGGGACGGGGAGTAGTGTTTAGAAAAAGGGAAAACGGTTTCATCAAATTGAACATGCTGACACGTAATTAATTTGTTGGCGGATAAATCGAAACACTTATAGCCATGGTGATTCGATGGATATCCTAAAAAAACACAAGGAGTGGAACGAGCTTGGAGTTTATGGATAGTGGTCGACGGAAATAACGGATAGCATAAACACCCAAAAACGCGAAGGTGAGAATAAGAAGGTTCCTTATGATATAAAACCTTCATCGGTGAGACATTGTTCAATAGAGGACTAGGAAGTATATTTAGAAGATAAGTGGCCATTTCCAAGGCATACGGCCAAAAAGATGGGGGTATGGATGCATGTATCAACAGGGTGCGCATGATATTATTTATTGACCGCATTTTTCGCTCAGCTTTTCCATTTTGGGAAGATGTATGGGGACACGAAAAACGAAAAGAAATGCCATGAGTATGGCAAAAATCCCAAAAACAATTATTATCAAATTCACCCCCGTTGTCGCATTGTATAGATTTAATATTACGTTCGAATTGGGTTTGAATATGATTTTTAAGCATGGAAAAAAGGGGTAAAACTTGGGGTTTTTTAGCCATAGGGAAAGTCCACAAAAACTTTGAACAATCATCCAAAAATAGCACATAATAGCGGTCTCCGGACGTGCTCAATACGGGCGACGTCCAAAGATCACTATGAATAATATCAAAAGGATAAAAGGTCGGAGACAAAGACGGAGCAAATGGCAGTCAAACATGCTTACCCAAAATACATGAGTTGCAACAATATGGTTTAAAAATAGGAGTAAAAGATAGCAATTTATTACGGCACATAGAAGTAAAAATATGAGTCCCGGGGTGGCCCAAGCGCTCATGCCATAAATTCGACGTGACCAAAGCTGAAAAAGGAAGGGAAGGACGTGATTTAGGAGACGTGATGGGATAGAGGTCCCCAGTTACACCTCATTAGGCGCATCCCCGTATGTATGTCAAGAACAGAAAAACCAAAAGGATCAAACACCACAACCACATCATTATCGGCAGTAAAATTCGGACGGAAACTAAATTCTTAACAATATGGGGAGCATGTAAGACATTATTCAATGATAGAGAGGGGTTTGGGGGACGTAATTGGGCATGACCACAACCACGAATGTGAATTTTTTGACCACTTCCAACCATAATTCCATTATTAATGCCCAAATTAAAATAAGACGAAAGAGTACCTGGTGTAGACGTCATGTGAGACGTTGCTCCAGTGTCCATATACCACGTCGGGTCCGGTGGCATAAGAGACATAGTATTCATAGCGGAAGCGATATCCGTTGGTGTCCAGGAGGAATCCGCAGCATATGCCTGCGGCTGTGAAGGACGAGCACCCAAAATACCGGGCTGAGCAGGAGCAGCCGGACGAACCCACGGCTGAGAGGGGTATGGGCACGGAGACATTACCCAAGGTGGTTGCTGGTCAGACCACCAGGGTGCCGGAATCCATGGCGTACGTGCAGGCTGCGCTGAACTGGCAGCCGGAGAAGGAGCCCAACTACCGCGATTCTGTCCGCAGCCATTCCCACGACCGGAGGAACCTCTGCCGTGATCACCATTTCCATCCTTCCTATTTTTCTGCTTTTGACTGTTCCGATTTCCCCCCTGTCTGCCTCGATGCTGAGTGGAGCCACCGGCCGGAGACAAGTTAGAAAATTGGCCATCATCTGTAGCAGCAAGAGCAGTGGAAACCGAATCTTGTTTAGCCCTCTCCGACAACGTCGTTTCTTCCAGAGCGAGTTTCGAACGAGCTGTAGCAAACGAGGGGAGGGTTTTCTTATTTTGCATAACCGTAACAAAATTGGAATATTGTTCGGTCAGCCCTTGAAGCATTTTGAGCACCATCCCGTGTTCAGAGACCGGAGCCCCAACGTTGGCCAGTTGATCCGCCAAGGTTTTGAGACGGTTGCAATATGCATTCGTGGTCGGAAATCGGCAAGAGTAGTATTAGTAAACTCCTTATTCAAATACATGGCCCGTGAATTCTTGTTATCATGAAATAAGTCAGCAACCCGTTTCCACGCCGCCGCCTGACGGACTGTTTCTAGGCTATCAATCCTTACCGGCAGTGTACCGGGTCAAATTGTAGTGCTAGTCTGGTGAGTCAGTCGTATCCTCGTGGAAATGAAGGCATAATTCAAAGTGTAGTTAAACACCAATAAGCTATTATTAACTTCGATCTAAGTCGCAGCTTTATCGAGTTTTATCGGGTTAGATCGTTAGATTAGTTAGATGTTAGTAAAACATTAAATATAATATATATATATATATATATATATATATATATATATATATATATATATATATATATATATATATATATATATATATATATATAAGTACTGAGATATATATAGATATTTTTGAGATCTAGCCAAGAATAATTCTTGAATCAATATCTTTTTGTAGTGAAATTGAATGAGACAGATCTTTTCCTAATGCAAGGAGGTCAATTATATATGAACCGGTGTACTCCTAAGCTAGACAACTTCTCCTCACACGAGCGTATGAAATTGTCATACGTCTAGTCATCTGTCCAATGTCATTTTAAGCATGGGTCACTCCCGTTTTGTCATTCGGCCAATTTTAAGATTGATTCATTAAACATGTGATTTTAACGTAATAATATCGTGAGCACAATTTTAATAAGATTTATCTCTCCCAAGATAAATCTGCCCCCGGGTAGGAAATCGGATTCCGTTGTCACGTTTTCACTCGGCCAATTTTACCCTCCGGTCTTTCTATCCGTACATTTAAGTGTAAATAGAAAGAGATTCATTATAATTGGTTTTAATCATTATTATCAGAGTCGATCATCCATTTTACCAAAAAGATTAACTAATTCAGATTCATATCTTGGCTAGATATATTTTTAGCTTAACATAATTAACATATATAATATATAAATAGAAATAGAAATAGTAAACATAATAATATTAGAATATATTACGTTACAAATTTGTTGAATCGGGTCATTTCACTGAGATCAACAATCTTGATAATTATTCGATCATTATAACGATACTATAACTACTTTATTTATATATATATAGAAACAACAAACATAATACTTGATAAAATTACCCGTTTATTGCAAATCTAAGTCGTATCCTCTGACAATAGCAACTTCTTCAATACAACTTTCTCGGATAATCCTCTCGAGCATTAAAACGGTACTACTTTATTTATATATATGAAAACATATATATACATACATACATATATATGTATATATAAGGGTCCAAAATAAAATAAAAGAAGGAAGAAGATGAAAGGAGATATATAGATATATCATATATATTTTAGTACATAGACATATATATATATATATATGTGAGGTGTGTATATATATATATATATATATATATATATATATATATATATATATATATATATATGTGATCTAAAAAAAAGAAAAAGAAGAAGAAGAGAAAGGGGACGAGAGAAAGAAGGAAATGGGAAAGAAGGGGCAAAGGAAAGGGGATGGAAATGGGGTGGTATATATAGGGGAGGTTAGAGGCAGGAAGAAGAGAAGAAATTCACGTGAAATTTCCTCATTTAAACAGCCGGATCGATCCGGTGAAGTCCCGGATCGATCCGGGTCAAAAATCTTGATCCGTATTGTCAAAATTCGTCCATACGGTATCGCAGTTCAGTAAAATGGCCATATCTTGAGTTGTAGACATCCGATTGACGTGATTCAAAGTGCGTTGGAAAGCTTATTTGAAGATCTACAACTTTCATGAAGGTCACTTCTTCAGAAAATGCCGTTTTGATGAGCTATTCGTTCGTCGAAGATATTTCTCGATTTCCCCTAAATCGAATCGATTAGCCACTTGACCACTTGACTTAGTGACACTCTCGTATAACCTTCATAAGATATGACCATGACTTCGAAAATAAATGTCGTTACTCGGGGTCTTGGTTTATCATAAATCTGCAATAAAAATACCACAAATACCCGTGTAAATCTGACACGACACTCCGGTTACTAAACCGGTACAAAACTTATAAAAACTTATAAAAATACGATAATTTATATAATAACCACTATTTATATATTTGGATAAAATTAAGTAATTATTGACTTAAATTGGTACAATAATGCTCAAATTAAGTGGTATCAATATTGGGGTAAAATGTCGTAATAATGATCATTAATTTGTCTCTCATCACAACTCCCCACTTAGCTTTGGTCGTCCTCGAGCAAAACAAGCGATAAAACAAATTGAATGAGAGATAAATTCATGAAGATATAAGATATAAGGGACAACCAGATGCTGCAACCATTAGAATTACAACCAGGTGTTAACCTCAATATAAATGTATAACAGAGTGTGTGTGTGACAAGCCTTTTCAATTTCCACTATCCTCTCTTGAATAATTCAAGCAAACGCACAAATATCCATTCAGACAATCCTAATGACTTTCCTAGGTATAGGCGATGCGTTTCCACACAAAGTCCTTCCGTGTAATTATTAGGATAATCCAAAAGAATATCATTCGATTTATCTTGAGGATAGTCGAAAGATAACTAAGTTTTCAACCATATTTCCATTTTTTTCATTTGTAGCATATGCCTTCATTCCCAAAGAATAGGGCGTTTAGTGATAACACCCTAGTTTGGACTACTATCATCGAGCGATCGGGAGCTTTTAAACCTCGTAGTGATATAGGGCGTTTAGTGATAACGCCTCTTCGCACTCAAATCATTGGTAGCTACAACCAACATATAGATAGTTCATCTTAATTTTGTATTCTTCTTTAACTTATATCCTTCCTATCACATTCAAACCTTGGATATTCACAGTACACATTCAAAAGTTAGGTACTAAGTTCTGCAATTATCTATAGAATAACCACTAGGATCTTGAATGGATACTGATTTAAAATTTTCCGCTTGAATAGCAAAGGCTTTACGTGAAGGAATTCATGTTACACAAATATATTTGGAATTACAATGCACTTACGGTTCACGTTGGTTATACACATCAAATTGATCATTATATCTTCAAATCCATGAAATATATACCTTATACAATTTATTTTAATCAACTAAATAATGCTCGAAAAAATCAAAAACTAAGGGATTTATTGATACAAAATAAACATTAATTCCATTGCTAGACCAACGACTCCACTCCCCACTTACACGAACTTACATTGTCCTCAATGTAAAGTGAGTGTAAATAAGTTGTTGGGAAAGCAATGATGCACTAAAACAAGTCAAAACAATTACTCGGATGATATTTAAGGGTGGGTGGGTGGGTTAAAGTTATGACCTCCTCAATTCCATAGTATTTGAACTAATACATGTCACACGTTATTTGAAATTTAAAACAGACTAGATCATGAAATGTAACGTATGGCAAAGTATTAACTCTGAGTCTTTTATACCCAGATCCTCAAGGGTTATTTCAAATCGTTCGAACAACCAAAGTCCAAGAAATGACGCATTTGAATTTTTTCTCTTTTTTCTCCATCGGGATTTTCGGATAACCACCTAATCATTCCCTTTTTTAATGACATTCAAACATTCATCCTAAGACTTGGTGAAACAAAATGAAAATCAATCCAAGTATTCGAAAGTATCATCCAAAGTATGAGTAATTATTATATTTAACATTTTTGCGGATTTGCCTCCCGGTAGCGCTTTTGGTTAACGTCGTTTGCTCGACAAACTTAGACAACTAATATAATATACTAAACTAAATGGGATACTTCTAACAATTACTCACCAAAGCATGTAGCAACTAAGCACACAAACCAACTAGAAATAAATGCTTAATGAGTAAATAGGAAGGATAGTACCCGTTTATAGTCTATAGCTAGACTTTACTGCTCCGTTTTCTAATGCCTTTGGTGGTGGGTCATCCTCACGCACCACATCCATCTTTAATACCGGTCTCCAACATAGAATGCGAGACAATTTCCACCAATCCAAGCGATTCTTGACCTTTTCCATTGATTTTCGAGCTTTGGGTTTGCGAGCTTTCACATTATTCTTTGAAGTCATCTTCTTCATTTACCTGCGTGTTAGTACGATCCACAGCAAAAGGACACAAAGGGTCCACACAAGAACAAGATTCTAGTGTAGTGCATGGATATTTCAATGAATTGTAAATGTTAAAGACAACGCGCTCATCATTAATTCCCAAACTAAGCTCTCTCTTATAAACATCGATGAAAGGGCTATTAATTGTTAAGTGCCGAAAAGTGTCAAGAAAATGTGCATACTTCTTATCCAACTTCATCTCTTTGATTTGCTTTTTCGGGGAATGGGGGAGTAATTCAAGATCAATTAAAGTAGGGTTAGAATGTATACCTCCCTTACCCTTGTAGTTAAACGAAGATGGTAAAGCTTCCTGGAATGATTGTGCCTTTTGAGGACATTGTGTGTCATCATTCTGTACCTTTTTCTTCAAAATATGCACTGGATATGGTGTTTGCCTATCGAGATTGAACCGAGGTGAATTTGGGTTGAGCCGGATAAGGTTCGGTTTGAATTAGCCTTTCAAACTTGATTCATTCTGAACATGATCATTGGTCAAGGTCCTACTCATTCTTGGATTTTTCAATATTCTAGGAACCTTGACCCATTCCTCATCCTTACTTCCAGGTTCAATATATATGTTCTGTCTTAGGAAATCTTCAATAATGTCCTCTTCCTCTTTAGATTCCATGTTTTTCTCAAATTTACCATCTAAATCATCCTCTACTTCATTATTTCCGAAGTTTTCTAATCCATTACTTCCACAGATCCTTCCACTTTTAGTAATAACAGCATTTACCCCACTCAGATCTCTTTCAGTATTACTTGGTAGTCCTCCTGGGGGTCTACTGTTTTTACGTTCTCCCTCTCTACTCAAATGATATTCCATATTCCTTATTGAAGCTTCTATAGTTCTTATTCTGGTATCATGTCCACTCATAGATGTTTTCAACGTACTCATATTCTTAGTGACTGTACCTATAGAAGTCATCATGGTTTCCATATTTTGAGCTTGAGTTGACATCACACCCATCATATTTTCCATTAATTTCTCCCATCTATCAACTCATTCAGGTTGAGTTGAACTTTGGGTGACTGGTATGCTTTGAGTGGTATGTTGTGGATACGGTCTAGGTAATGATTGTAGGTTCTGATTCGAGGTATCTCCTTGATAAACTTGATTATTATATGGATTCTTGTATTGAACTGGATACGGTGGTTGTCCTTGCTTACTAGGGTTTTCAGACCAACGAAAAGTAGGGTGATCTCTTCTAATAGCATTAAACGAGTTTGAATACGCGTTGTTCAAATTCCTATCTTTGTTGTAAAAACTCACCTTTTCCCTTGAATATCCTTCTGGTTCTTCTATCCCTAATGACATATTATCATGACTTGAGTATTCATTTGGTAAGATATTTTCTGAGTTTATACTTTTACTGGCTAATAAGCCGTCAAATTTCCTACTCAAATTCTCCAAGTGTGCTAGGACTTCTGTATTCGATGTACTTTCTCCTGCAAATGCTACTTTTCTTGTGCTAGAACCGGTTTCCCACATTCTGTTATTTTTGGAAATCTTTTCAATAGCATCGTAAACTATCCGAGCTTCACTCATCATTAACGAACCATCACATGCATGATCAACATCTGCACGTGAGTCTTTTCTTAATTTACGACAGAAAAGTTGAATTTACATATCTAAGGAATAACCATGATCGGGACAAGCTCTTAATAGTTTCTTAAATCTTTCCCAAGCATTTCCAAACGTTTCTTCAGATCCTTGTCTAAAATTAGCAATCTCGACTATTAATTCCATTTTTTTTACCAGGAGTAAAATGCTGCTTTAAGAACTCGGTTTGAATATCCTCCCAACTAGTCAATGAATGGTGTGGAAGTGACAGAAACCAATCTCGTGCTCTTCATTTTAAAGAAAAAGGAAACAAAGACATCCTCGTTAATTCCCGATGAGCACCATGACTTTTGGCTGTATTACACAATTTTTCGAAAAGATAGAGGTGATGATGTGGATCCTCATAATCTTCTCCTAGGAATTGGGCTCTTGTGTCAATTAAACCAAAAAGATGAGATTTTATTTCGAAATTAATTGCTCCTTTATTGGGTAAACGAATTGGATTATTAATCTGGTACCTTCTTACGGTCTGATCACATATAGGTCTCGGGTTAGGCTGGTTTCGACGAGTATGCTTATTCCGATTACGATTATTTCTATTATTCTCGATTAGTTTATTAGGTTGAGGTAAATTCGATTAAGGTTTTGGCCATGCCCTTGAGCATGAGCAATCCATTGTTCAGGTGTTTCACCAACGGTTTCGACCATTTTCGTAACTCGATTTGACAATTCTTGTGGAATAGAAAATATCGAATAGAAAATAACACGAAATCGATAAAAAAAAACCACATTTTTTTTTTCTTCTCTTGGTAATTACCGAATCCACTCGGTATTTACCGAGTGAATTTTTTTTTTTTTAATAATTGGTATCTTATCAATAGGTAGGTACCAACAAAAATAACGAACCGCGTTTACTTTCTACTATCGAAAATAGAAAATAACTCGAAATTAGTAGAAGAAGAAAATTGGTAACTAAAAGAAGGTAGATACCAACGGAAAACAAAAATAGAAATGTGATAAGAAGAGTGTTGACTTATCCTCGAGAATTTTGAGCTAATACAAGTAGTAACCATAGACACAATGAATTAGCGTCGTTTCCCCGGCAACGGCGCTAGTAAGCTGACGGACTGTTTCTAGGCTATCAATCCTTACCGGCAGTGTACCGGGTCAAATTGTAGTGCTAGTCTGGTGAGTCAGGTCGTATCCTCAGGGAAATGAAGGCATAATTCAAAGTGTGGTTAAACACCAAGAAGCTATTATTAACTCGATCTAAGTCGCAGCTTTATCGATTTTATCGGGTTAGATCGTTAGATTAGTTAGATGTTAGTAAAGCAGATAAATATAATATATATATATATATATATATATATATATATATATATATATATATATATATATATAGATATTTTTGAGATCTAGCCAAGAATACGTTCTTGAATCAATATCTTTTTGTAGTGAAATTGAATGAGATGATCTTTTCCTTGATGCAAGGAGGTCAATTATATATGAACCGGTGTACTCCTAAGCTAGACAACTCCTCCTCACACGAGGCGTATGAAATTGTCATACGTCTAGTCATCTGTCAATGTCATCTTAAGCATGGGTCACTCCCGTTTTGTCATTCGGCCAATTTTAAGATTGATTCATTAAACATGTGATTTTAACGTAATAATATCGTGAGCACAATTTTAATAAGATTTATCTCTCCCAAGATAAATCTGCCCCCGGATAGGAAATCGGATTCCGTTGTCACGTTTTCACTCGGCCAATTTTACCCTCCGGTCTTTCTATCCGTACATTTAAGTGTAAATAGATAGAGATTCATTATAATTGGTTTTAATCATTATTATCAGAGTCGATCATCCATTTTACCAAAAAGATTAACTAATTCAGATTCATATCTTGGCTAGATATATTTTTAGCTTAACATAATTAACATATATAATATATAAATAGAAATAGAAATAGTAAACATAATAATATTAGAATATATTACTGGTTACAACTGTTGAATCGGGGTCATTTCCGCCAGATCAACAATCTTCGATAATTATTCGATCATTATAACGATACTATAACTACTTTATTTATATATATATAGAAACAACAAACATAATACTTGATAAAATTACCCGTTTATTGCAAATCTAAGTCGTATCCTCTGACAATAGCAACTTCTTCAATACAACTTTCTCGGATAATCCTCTCGAGCATTACAACGGTACTACTTTATTTATATATATGAAAACATATATATACATACATAGACATATGTATATATAAGGGTCCGAAAATAAAATAAAAGAAGGAAGAAGATGAAAGGAAATATATAGATATATCATATATATTTTCATACATAGACATATATATATATGTGAGGTGTGTGTGTATATATATAAGATATATATATATATATATATATATATATATATATATATATATATATATATATATATATATATATGTGATCTACAAAAAAATAAAAAGAAGAAGAAGAGAAAGGGACGAGAGAAAGAAGGAAATGAGAAAGAAGGGGCAAAGGAAAGGGGATGGAAATGGGGTGGTATATATAGGGGAGGTTAGAGGCAGGAAAAAGAGAAGAAATTCACGTGAAATTTCCTCATTTAAACAGCCGGATCGATCCGGTGAAGTCCCGGATCGATCCGGGTCAAAAATCTTGATCCGTATTGTCAAAATTCGTCTATACGGTATCGTAGTTCAGTAAAATGGCCATATCTTGAGTTGTAGACATCCGATTGACGTGATTCAAAGTGCGTTGGAAAGCTTATTTGAAGATCTACAACGTTCATGAAGATCACTTCTTCAGAAAATGCCGTTTTGATGAGCCATTCATTCGTCGAAGATATTTCTCGATTTCCACTAAATCGAATCGATTAGCCACTTGACCACTTGACTTAGTGACACTCTCGTATAACCTTCATAAGATATGATCATGACTTCAAAAATAAATGTCGTTACTCGGGGTCTTGGTTTATCATAAATCTTTAATAAAAATACCACAAATACCCGTGTAAATCTGACACGACACTTTGGTTACTAAACCGGTACAAAACTTATAAAAACTTATAAAAATACGATAATTTATATAATAACCACTATTTATATATTTGGATAAAATTAAGTAATTATTGACTTAAATTGGTACAATAATGCTCAAAGTGGTATCAATATTGGATAAAATGTCGTAATAATGATCATTAATTTGTCTCTCATCACCGCCGCCGCCAAATCATCGTCCACAAGGATAGATGTCAAAATGTCGGGGGAAACGGTGGCGTATATCCATTGAAGAACATCATCATCCAAACGCTGCCATAGTGAAGGATCAGTGGCCTTAAGTTTGTCATATGCTGCCTTATCCGCCGGTTCACATGGTGGTATAATGTGGGGGAGGACATCGTGAACCCTTGCCTGAACCTTCAACAAAGCGGCCCATGAATGATATTGTCCGGTTTCGAGATCAAGAGTGACGGGAAGAACAGATTTTACACTGGTGATGGATAGCGCCGGAGGAAGTTTCTGACTGTCAGACATGGTGGATAGGAGGCCGGGAAAAAAAAACAAAGAAAGGAGGAAGGTGGCGGAAATAGAGAGCAAAGAAAACCTAATGCTCTGATACCATGTAAAATGAATAATTTCCGTATCTCCATTATTCTGTCAAAGGTTACATATATACACATAACCGTTACGTCTTATGATTACGCCTACCATTACAACAGAATATTTCCTGGAATATTTGCTAATCACAGAATAGGTGCTAGTAATAACTAATAATTAATGGTATTAATTACATACAGTATCACATATTTTTCTTTTTATATGCTTAATTCTAAAAACCAAAAAAAAAAATAAACAAAACAAAAAACAAAAACAAAAACAAAAACAAAAACCAAAACACTCCTCTTGTTTTAAAATTTTTCAATCACGACGATGTGAACATGAGATTTCTAATTGAAAAAAAATATAATTCGGCCTCGGAATTAAAAAAAAAAGTCAGACATGCAATTGCAAAATAAAAATAAATAAATAAAAGAAAGAAGATATGCAGGATGTTAATTTTTAGCCCCGCCTAGTGAGAAAAGGTGCTCAGAACGTATGATTTTAATCCGACCTCAATGAAAAATAACCTGCCTCATGACAATATATCCCGGCCTGAATGCCGAATTGCCTGTCCTACTGAGTATTTCGACGGGTTATGCTTGTAAGAATTAAAAATAGGGGTAGACAAAACAAACTATTTTATCAATTGTTAAGGGACCATCTTTTCACACAAATGTTGTTTTACACTTACCAAGAGCCGAGAGTGGGCTTCGTTTGGATATTCCACACGCCTGCCATTCTGACCGTAAATGAGTCCGGAAAATATATACTATTCTCGCCAATTTATGGTCAATTCACACAATGACCATTCGACCCAATTTGAGTCGAATCGATCATTATCTTGATTTTATTCTAGTCGAATTTTGAATGTTTTTCATACTCAATACCGGTCGAAAGACATTACGACTAAAATTGAGTACAAAAACTTTTAATATTACATGCAAAATTCGATCGAGAATCAATAGTGGTGCTCTTATATTGTTGTTGTTATCGACTCAATTCTAGTGCGAATGTGTAGAGTATTCGGACACAATATTGGTGAGAATGATGCTCGACTATGTATGAGTTTGGAAAACTTCAAACATTCTACCTAAAATATGGTGAAATCAACCAGGTGTGAACTCTCAACACATATATTCTGACCATATTTCAGTATGAATAATGTGTCATATTCTGACCAAACTTTGGTCAGAATGAACGCGCGTAAAATAAAAAAAATAAGGGCGAAATTGGAAAAAAAAATTCTATGTGGTAAGATAAAAATTTGTGTGAAAAGATATTCCCATTGTTAATCACAAATATATATGTATGACGAATCCAACAACAACATAAGAAGTCAAAGCAGTCAACTTTATCAATTCCAAAATAAAATTTACAAAGCTACAACTATTCAATCAAAATAACTAAATCAAAGCAAAATCATCAAACTAAAAAATTACAGTAAAAGAAACAAACAGAAATACATACAGTGAGGGTTTTATTGTGGTGTGATTCCGATGAAGGATTAAAAGTACGGAATGTAGGGGAAGAAGATCGGAACAATTGATAGGATAAAGACGACACCCAGAAAAGATCCGCAATGAGAGAAAAACCTAATAGGCCTACACAGAGCAACACCAACCTGGCTGTGGTTGTGGTGGTTTTGGTGCTTCCTCCTGCTGTTCCCCTTCCTATACTAACATTATCGATGTCGATTTCCGCCTGGCAATAGTAGCATTAGAGAGCATTCTCCGTGGAAATCAGCTTCCGTCCTCCGTCGGTCTTTGTGTAGATTCTGTTTGCTCCATTTGCCTCGATATCGTGTGTTTCAAATCTGAAAAATTTTCCCTATCCTGTCCGTTGACTATGTGCCCGTGCTTGGGATCTCCGGATTCACATCAACATTCACTTCACTTAACCGACCAGTCTCATGATAGCTACCAAGATCAAATTCTTGACCAGGCAGGTCTAGGTCTCCACACGACAATGACATGTCATCACTTATTTCACCTGGGCCAAGAGGTGTGGGTGTGATTGGTTTAGCCTCGGTATGAGAGCATCCTGTATGTGTCCCACCCCGGGACGGTGATGACTGCTCAACATTACTACGAGTCACCTGCAAATTAAATGGAATGATATGAATTTACATTTAGGGTAACAAACCAAGTCAATGAAATTCGTATTTACAAGCTCATTCATACCTGATTCTGAACAGGTTCTGTATCATGGCCTCGGGGTGTATCAGTCTTGTGGCCGCCTTGTAGGATTGACTCAGCACCCTGAGAGACTCGTGGTTGTGTGCCAGCCTAGGACTGTGAAGACGGATTACCAGCCTATTGATAATTCAAATTCGTGTGTTAACAATATAAATACGGCTGTCAAATTCGTATGTGCAAGATAATTCATACCTGTCTACTCATCTGGTTTGCTAACCATTTGACAAATTTTGCAAGTTCACCTTTAAAATATCCCAATTCAACCTTCATATTTTACTGTTCACCTCTCATGCGTCCCACTTCGGCATTAACTTGAGCTAACCCACACATCGTTTCACTTAACCGAGCCTTCGCATCTCCTAACTCGGAATTAGTATTTTGTAACTCGGTCTTCGCATCTCTTAACTCAGAGTTGGTTTTTTCTAACTCAGTCTTCACAACCCTTAACTCGGAGTTAGTTTTTTCCAGCTCTTGTTGGATGATTTGAGTAATTATTGGCCTTAGTGCTTTCAATTGCACACGTCCAACAATAGGTATAGTGACATCGCCTTACAGGTTTGCAGATGTAGACGCATAATCTGTACGCCGCAACTGCCTACGTCGAGCGTCTTCTTCATCAATTTCGGGATGCTCACGTTCGTTGGCATGACCAGAGGCACAGGCCGGTGTGTTTCTGAATGGGGGGACCGGTAATTGACGAGGTAGAGCCGTAACATCCGCCGCCGGCAAACCTAGTGAAATTACATACTGCCTATCTTCGGCGGTTCTCAGAACATCATCGGGCATACCTACTTGAATACAGGAAAAAACACGGTTTTAGATACAGTATATTTAAAATGTGGATTGATAAAAATGATAATACGATACTTACTCATACAACAAACTCTTTGGAGGCCAGTTTATTAGAATACACCCTGCCGTTCGAACATTTCCATCTCAACATGCTAGGATGATCGTTCTCATGTCCCTCTCTCAATCATGCGTAATTCCCTTTCCGAATGATGGTTGGAATGGCATGAAAAGCCCACAAGCCCCATGCATAGCATATAGACAACCTACTAGCATTGGCTTAAGCACCTTCATATCGGTTTTCGCCCAAGTAATCAGAGGTGTTGTACTTGTTTACACCGATTCCACATGAAGTTAGTAAATAGATACTCCCCATGGATAAGTTCGACCCGTTCTAGGTCCTCGGCGATATAAAATATTTGGACAATAAACAAATAAATTTACTTAAGAACCTCATCATACATTTAATCATACCATACATGAATTGAATTCCAATCCAACAATAAAATCACACACTATTGAACATGAAACATGGAATTCTCTAAATCATACATGAATTTTCGAATTTTACATGAACATCAATAAACCATAAACCCTAGACTAATAATAACATTACATATTATTGATGTTCATACATATCCATTCGAATTCTAAGAATCATACATGTCCTTTCGAATTCTAAGAGCTCCATCATACATATAATCATACAATACATGAATTCGAATCTAAACCCTATAACACTGTTGAATTCCAATCGAACATATAACATGAAATTCACATAATTATACATCAATTTTCATGGTGAAATAAACCGTAAAAGGCTGTCAACATCAAATAACAAAATTTAATAAACCGTAAACACTCACAGTAGCTGCTTCTTGTTCATTAGGATTAGCCATGGTGAAATCATCCAAATTTGCTCTGAGAAGGCTGTGAAATGGTGAAATCATCCGGATTTCGGTGTTCTAAGCGTTTTTTCTGCGGAGTAGATGAAAAGGCTGTGAAATGGGGCGGAATGAGGAAGAAAACAGGATAAGGGTTTCAAATTTGACGTTTCCGTCGAAATTTGGACGAGGCGTCCTCTATATCGACGAGGTTATAAAATGTATCCGTCTAAATTTGGACGAATTTAGTGTTTAGGCCAAAAAGGACGGAATCCGTCCAAAATTTGGGCGAACCGTCAATATTGTGATGGAATTCGTCATAATTTGGACGGAGCGTCCAAATTTTGGACGGATTCCGTCCTTTTTGGTCAGTTTGTGTATTTAGATAGAAAGGAATGAATATTTGGACGTTTTGTCCATATTTGGACGGGGAACCTGAAAAAAAAAATATCCGAATATGTTTGACCTGATAAAAAATGTCAGAAGATACATTGGCATAATTTACCAATTTCCTGTTCATGTGAGCAATTAACCCGTGGCATTCAGGTTACTTTTAGTACAAAATTTATTTGGGGGAATTGAAAATATATACATTTGGGTAAAAATAGTTTTTTTTGTATACCCCTATTTTTAATTCTTAGAAACATAACCCGGTCAAAATACTCAGTAGGACAGGCAATTTGACATTCAGGCCGGGATATATTGTCATGAGGCCGGGTTATTTTTCATTGAGACCGGACTAAAATAACACTTTCTGAGCAACCCTTTTTCAGTCTGCCGGGATAAAAATTCTCGTCTTGCATATCTGGGCAAATGTCCGACGTTTTGTATTTTTTATATTTTTTATGGAACGTTCACTTTAATAGCAGGTGGCCAAAAAGCCACAACAGATACACGATCGTCTAAGCTTTACTGGAACAGAAACTCTACAAATATGAAACAATAAAATAAAGCTACATCTTACTACGCAAGCCGCAGATTCAGTGCTCGTTTCACCATTTGGGGCAAAAAAACCGTAGCCGGGGGGTCGTCCACTCTATGAAGGATATTTGCAGATGATCGACGATGGTTTTTCTTTTTTCAATCACGACGATGTGAACATGAGATTTGTAATTGAAAAAAAATATAATTCAGTCTCGGAATAAAAAAAAAAAGTCAGACAATTGCACACAAAAAACAAAAACAAAAATAAAAATGCAGGATGTGAATTTTTAGCCCGGCCTAGTGAGAAAAGGTGCTCAGAACATGTGATTTTAATCCGGCCTCAATAAAAAATAACCTGGCCTCATGACAATATATATCGCGGACTGAATGCCGAATTGCCCGTCCTACCGAGTATTTCGACGGGTTATGCTTGTAAGAATTAAAAATAGGGGTAGACAAAACAAACTATTTTTACCCAAAGTAATATATTTTGAATTTTCGTCACATTTTCCAGTTCTTTTTTCTTATCTACGGTGAAAATTTCTTCATCTAGTAAGGTTTATTTCTTGATAATTACATGTTTTTACTTTTTATTTTGCTGACAGACTGTGTTGGCGTGTGAACACTATTGCCCATTTTATTGCACCCGTTTGTGTCTGGCATGAATCAAATTTAAGCATCAAGTATGACTTCATAAGATGAGAACCAAACAAAAAGCGAAGCACAGGCCTGATGCTTGCACTCATGCTCATATGCCTATCAATGAAACAGCCAATGTGGATACAACTAATGAAGGTCTTAAGTTTCCGTCATGTCTTACCAAAATAAATAGACAAATGGCAATCATAAGATGGAAAAAGAAGCGTTCTATGAAAAACAAACCCCAAATAAGGGAACTTGCTAACCTAACCGGAAATGCAGATGATTCTGTAATAGCACAAACAATGATTCAAACTAACACAAACGAATCAAATGCACCATGTATGGGAACAGATGTGGTGACTGCATATGAAAATAGAAAAAGAAGTATCATAAGGTGGAAAGCTAAGCGCCGTAGAGTTAATAATGTTGGCCACTATGAGTCCGATGATTATAGTACAAATAAGCAAAGTTGTGAACTAAACCATACGAAACCTAATTTTTCTTTCTCTCTTTTTTTTTTTTTTTTTTTTTTTTTTTTCGTTTGGTCTAATTTATTGTAATATTCTGATTTTCGGGAAAGGACAGACGTGTCATTTTACGAAAACGAAATATTGGGTTCGGTTCCTTTTATTCGGAGTTTAATTATTTAGTTAAATATATGTATATTTTTTAGATATATGCATATATTTAAGGGAAAGAAAATCTGATTTAATAAGGGTGATTAAGGAAAATCATTGAAATTAGGTAATTTTGGGATTTTCCTATTTAAGGAAAAATTAACCTAATCAGCCCTTAAACTTTTAATCAGATTTCTCCACCTCCTAAATTCACATTCTGCGTGTGAGAGAGCAAGGTTAGGGCTGAGGGTTTTGTTCATCGGTTGTTAAAGCAATTCTTGACAGTTTTGGATCGAGTAGCGCGGAATCGCTGTGGGGAGAGCAACGTTTTGATTGTAGAAAGTTGAAGCTTTGATAAGGTATGTTTAAGCCCTAATTCCTGCTCTTCTTCGGGGTTGATGGATTCAAACTCATCAATTCGTAGTTTTTATCGTTTAGAAGCGTGTGATTAAATCTAATCTAAGTTTGGATTTATCACACATGTTTTCTATGAAAAAGATCGAGTTTTGCTCTATTTTTACGTGGTTTGAAGTCGAATTAGCTGCTTATAAGGTAAAAGCTCTTCTAGATTAGATCATGTTTTGATGCTTATTGTATCAAGTTTTAAGCTTAGATGATGTTTAAAGATTAGGGATTGTATAAGATCTTTAAAGTTATGTTTTTCCACTGTTTATCTGCTATAATTAGTGTGCAAGAGGTTTGGGATCGAGTAGAGATCGTTAAGAGATGGAAATCAGGATTTTAGGGTTTTTCTGCGTAGGATGCGTACGCATTTCTATTCACAGCAAGATCAATGCGTACGCATTCAAGGGAATACGCACGCATTGTTGGTTCAGAGTCATACATGATGCTTTCTGGCTGAGGGATGCGCACGCATTCATAAGAATGCGCACGCATTGATCAAACAGAAAGTTTAGAATAGTTTACGGTCTTGGGATGCGTGCGCATTGAGCGCAATCTTACGCATTGCTGAATGCGAGAGTTTTCAAGCAATTTTCAAGCGGCGAGGAATGCGTGCGCATTCGAGTAATCTTGCACGCATTGCCCTAGATTTCTATACAATGTTGTTTCAAGTTATGTAAACAAGCCTAATTGAATAACACTAATTGAATATAAACAAGCCTCGAATGAACTTCTGATTCGTTCAGTTAAAACACCGAATGTACTCTTAAAGGGAGTTGGAGTTTGGATCCGTCGGAAGGGCATGAAAAAGGCTTGTGCTTTGATGAACTAGAGCTCATCAATGTCTGTGTAACTGATAGGAGGTGATGTCTAGTTGTCTAAGTGATGAAGTAGAGCTGATAAGGTGAGTAATATTCTGAAAATACTTAGGTGGCTAGTTAATTCACAATAATAATTACATATGTGTTAGATAAAAGCTAAAACGTCATTTATTCTCGGTTAGACACTATTTCATATCGGCGATGTGATATGTTCATAAAAGGTGAACAACGCTACTGGCCTTAAACGGCTGAAGGGTAGTGGAGGAAACACTAAAAAAAAAATGGAGAAATAATGACAAAAAATTGGTGAGAGGATGCTATTCTGGTCACTAAAGTCAATCTTTTTTATAGTTTTAGTGAGAGTTAGTATTTTGTGTAGCTAAAAGGTGAAGTCTTAATAACTAATTTCAATCCGGTCATTATTCGTATACTTGGAAAAAATATGACTAATTTTTTTTTTTATATTTATAAATATATACGTGCCTTTTTTTGCGGGGGTTGGGGAGCATGACTTTTTCTTGGAATGTATTTTCCCGCAAATTTTTTTACTTTTAGTAAAAAAGGTCCCACCCCACTTTTCCAAATCAGCGCCAAAGAAATTTTCCTGATTTCTATCCACGTTAATTTAAATATCCCGGTTTTGTTTAAAATTGTTTTATCCTGCTTTTAAATTGATTTATCCCTCTAAAACAATTGATTTATCCAATTTCCCTACTTTAAAACTATAGAGGCTCATAGCTTATCACACAATTAAACCGCTGATATACAATTCAGAGAAGTCCAAAAATAATAAACTTTTTTTCCAAATCGTGATCGAACATACGTATTCAGCATCGAAGAAGCGATTGATCCTACCAAGGATCGATTTGTCAGGTATTTGATTTTGCTTGTTAATTTATTTCTTAGTTTGGTGTACAATACCCACCTATTGTCTACTTGATTTCCTTCTCTATTTTTTCACATATTTGCTTCGTATTTATGTTTTGGTTGATTAGAGCAATAGTTCATTGCTGGGTGCGGCGTCATCGGTGTTTCTTGGGTTGGTATCGGTGCAATCAGGTTTGATTTCGAATTCATGAGATTTTTCTATTTCTAGAAATTGATTAGTTGGTTTTTTGGAGATCCCCCGTAATAATTTTGTGGTTTGATTTAATTGTGTCTTGGTTGATATCACAAAGAATCTTTTTTTATAATTGCTATTTGATTCCACGATCTTCACGGTTTGTATTTGCACAATCCAAAAATTGGTGACAGCTAACGCAACTTGTTCATCCTATGATTGGCTTCTAATGAATCTCCCTATACGTGCATCGCGCATTTCTACAATAGTAGATATAATGTTGTATATCGAATATGGTTATTGAAAAACCAATTGAAAGTCTGTTTGATTATGTTTGATTGGTAAGATTTATTTTTTACTTTGATTGGTAAGTCATTTTCTATTATCCATTTGATTCAGCTTTTATTATTTCTGTGACAAACCGTGGGAAATATAAAATGTTTTACTTGTGATTGGAACGTGTTTAGACGTTGTTATGTAAAGTGATGCATTGTAGGTTACCTATGTATGGATGAAGTTTATGTTCTACAAATTCTGCATCTCTCATGTTCGAAAAATTGTCTAAATTAAATGAGTTCTTTTAAACTAAGATTTTTGTGGCAGTAAATGATTAAATTTATGGCATGAATAGACATATTGAAATGTGTTGCAATCATGTTGGTGCCACAGACATTCTAGGATTTGGAAACTCATGAACATGATTTTCAATTTAAAAGAGGGAGTGATATATATATATATATATATATATATATATATATATATATATATGCTTGAACTTAAAGTATGATGTTCTGTGTCTGTTTTAGATTATAATTTTCCTAAGTCATTTTACATTAATACATACAAGAAGCTAATGTAAGGAATATGAAGGAAAAATGAAAGTGGGTTCTACTAAGTGCTCAAGAAGCTGTGTAAGGCCTACGTTCTTTCTGGTCATATAAACTGGAGTCTTTACGTGCTCCGGGTGATATACAATTGAGTCTCTATGTGCTCTATGATTAAAACTGGATTTCAGGTGTGGGTTCGGTGCATGAAAGTCTGAAAAAGAAATGCATTCCCTGTGTTGTGATCACATAAGCTAGTTATGTATATTCACCGTGTGCATTGAAAAGTCCAGAATTTTGAAATGATAAGAACAGTATTGATGGATTCATTAGTTTTGTTGTGACACTTCTGGCCTAATTTCTTTAGTTTGGAAGTGCTAGAATGACATAGGTGCTTGTTATTGGCATCCCAATGGATCTGCTTGGCACCCCATTTCGGGCTTAACATTCGACCTTCGTGCCCCAAGACCATATACTTATTCTTTGTTTTAATTCATATTTTTATATACTGAGCGACACATCTCTGCTGGGCCCGTTTTCTTTGAACATATTCATTGCTTCATCTTTTTATGTTTTATGTATTAATAATGTAGTTTTATATCGATGACCACATTAGTCATGGCTCTTATTCCATTTAACCTTGAGGCACTATCATAATTATTTGTTGGGACTAAAGGAAACTTTGTCCACTGAAAATGAGAGTGTGAGAGAGACAAAAAAAATTACTAATTTTTAGAGTGTAGAGAAGTTGAGTGAAAAAAAACTTCCTATGGAGCCCAAGATCTTAGTTGAACTGTGTTTTCTTATATTACATTTCATAGGAAATTTGTTAAAGGTCTATAAATACACTAGACACGGCTAAAATCGTGCATTGTCTTTCACTGTCTAATGTGGGTAAAACTTTTGTAAGGCTATGTGTTCATGACAAAAAGGGTATCGAGGAAATGATGAACGTCTTTGCTTATGTAACGCTGCATACTTGGGCTTTGGGATGAGTGTTTACAATGTCAATAACAAAACAAAACAATGAGCTACCAAAAAAGTTTTGACAAGCGGGGTCAAACTGAGTTGTGACAAACGAGGGTACATTCATTTTAATTTGATTGGTATCTTCTTTGAAGTGTGAAACTGCACTATATGAAAAGTATCAGGAAACAAATAAATTTGGTGGAAAATGAATTTATGGGGTTTTATCAACTCGCGTATAACCACGACCAAAAGGAAACAATATCACTATAATGAAAAACGGTTGTGCCACAACGAGTGACACAACACATTTTTGTACCCTTGATTATAGTGTAGTATTTATTGATTGTGATGTTGGCTCACTATAATCAAGCGTGCAGAAATGTGTTGGGACACTTATTTTGGTACAATTGTTGTGCCTGTCGCATCACTAAAAAGTTTATCAAAATAACACATCCATACTTTTTTTGTGGGCAAAAGCATATTTTTTTAGGCAACTTTTATTGAACATGTTTGTTTTCTGTGCATCGTACCTGATTTTTTTGGTCTCTTGTGCTCCAATCTTTAATCCTATTATATTATATTACATCAAGTGTTTTATGTGTTAGATTTTTTGGTTCACAATTATACATATTTATGAAATTAGGAAAATGGCACCCAATAAGGAATGAATTAGTCTTATCAATGATCGACTCAATGTAAAATACAAGGCCGGTGTTAAAGATTTTTAGAATATGCATTTGAAAGGCAGGTGAAGAGCACACCATCCGGTGGCCATGTGTAAAGTGTAATAACACTGATTATGGATCTCGTGAAGTGGTTGAACAACATCTCATTGTGAATGGGATAATGCCAGGTTACACAACTTGGTATCACCATGGTGAAAGACAATATGATTCTTCATCCGCTGAGGAAGACTCAAATGGAAGTGAAAGTAATGAGGGGGTTGATGAAATTTTAAGGGATTTATATCCTAATATGAATGAGTGGGATAGAAATGAGTCCGACATAAGTTCATCAAGTCAGAATAAGCATGGCGAGGAACCAAATGCTGACGCAAAAGCATTTTATAGGTTATTGAAAGAATCTAAACAACCACTCTACCCAGGCTGTGAGACTTCAAAATTGTCCTCGGTTCTCGACCTATTACACATCAAGAGTCTTGGTCATTGGAGTAATGAATCAGTTACGATGTTGCTACAAAAGTTGAAACGAATATTACTAGTTGGTTCGACCTTGCCGGAATCATATCAGGATGGAAAAAAAGTTATTAAAGATCTTGGTCTCTCTTATCAAAAGATAGATGCGTGTATCAATGAATATATGTTGTTTTGGAAGGATGAAGAAGGATCCAACATATGCAAAATATGTGGTGCTTGAGATGGAAAGAAGATATTCATTCGGGGAAACAAAATTTCGGAAGAATGGTAAGAAAGTAGAAGTGAAGACCTTGCGGTACTTTCCTTTAAAACCAAGACTTGAGAGGTTATTCATGTCTAAAAGAGGCGCATGTCATATGAGATGGCCTTTGTGAAAAAGAATGGATGATGGAGTCATGAGACATCCGGTGATTCAATGGCATGGAAGTCGTTCGATAATCAATACAAAGGTTTTTCCGCTGATCCTAGAAATGTACGTCTTGGTCTCGCTAGTGATGGTTTTCAACCATTCACACATTCAAAAAAATCGTATAGCATATGGCCAGTAATACTTATCCCATACAATTTGCCTCCATGGATGTGCATGAAAGAATCAAATTTTATTCTTTCGATGCTCATACCGAATCTGAGAGTCTGGAGATGCCATTGATGTCTATCTTAGACCTTTGATAGATGAGTTGAATGAGTTGTGGGAAGAAGGTGTTGAAACTTTTGATGCTTCGACTCATGAGAATTTTAAATTGCGTGCATCTTTCTTGTGGACAATTAATGATTTTCTGCATATGGAAACTTATGCGGCTTTGAGTACTAAAGGTAAGATGGCATGCCCTTATTGTAATAAAGAAACATTTTCTATAAGGTTGGCCAATGCTGCATAGCGAGTGTTATAAGGGTCATCGGCGTTTTTGCCTATCGACCATAAATGGAGAAAAAAAAATCATGTTTGATGGAACTAAGGAGGTAAGACAACCTCCATCTCATCTTTCGAGGAGAAGATGTACTTGCTCAAGTGAATGACTTGGAAGGAATAACTCTTACTAAGTGTGTTGGAAAAAAACAAAAATATCACATGAGAAGCGAGGTGATAATTGGAATAAAAAAGTATTTTCTTTGAACTTCCATATTGGAGTACCCATTTGTTACGACACAATTTGGATGTGATGCACATTGAAAAGAATATATGTGAGAATATAATAGGGACAATTATGAATATGAAGGGGAAGACTAAGGACAATGTCCAAACACGTCTTGATTTGAAAGCTATGAATATTCGACCGGAGTTGCATCCGATTAGAAAAGGGGATAAAATTGAGTTGCCCGTTGCATGCTACACACTATCTAATCGGGGAAAAACATCTATTTTGCTTATTCTATAAACATTTAAGAGTCCATGATGGTTTTCATCAAATATTTCATAGAGTGTGAATATAAAGGAGCATAAAATATCAGTTTGAAAAGTCATGACCATCATGTACTTTTACAACATTTGCTCCCGCTTGCTATACGTGGCCTCCTCCCAAAAAGAGTGTGAACCTCTCATTGAGTTGTCTTTGTTTTTTCTAGCTTTGGTGCTAAAACATTAAAGTTGGATGAGCTTGAAAGATAGAAGCCAGATTCGATTACTCTGTGCAAGTTAGAACAAGTTTTCCCCTTCCGTTTTTGATGTGATGGTGCATTTGCGGTTCATTTAGCTAACGAGGCTAAGATTGGTGGACGATTACAATATCGATGGATGTACCACTATTGAGCGTATGTTGTATGGGTTAAAAGCGACTTATTCGCAACATGGCTCGACCGGAAGGCTCAATTCTTGAGGGCTATATAAGCGAGGAATGTATGACACTTTGCTCAATGTACGAAAGATGTCAAGGCGAAATTCAATTCAATTGAGAGAAGCTGTGATCTTGGATTCCATGAATATGAAGGTGAAATATCAATGTTTTCACAACTTGGACGATCTCTTGGAGCGGGAACGTCTCGTATTCTTAGTGATGATGATCGGATGAGGGCTCATATCTATATCTTAAAGAATTATGATGAAGTACAACCTTTCTTTGAGTAAGCTAAACATTCTCTTAAAACTCATTAAAGTATTCTTCATATATTTTTACACATGTGTGTTTTCTCATTAATATTGTAACATAGAGAGTACAACAAAATTATGCAAAAGGATGCGCAACAAAGTCTGAAGAAGAGCGGACTAGCAATTTTGTCCATTGGTTTAAAGAGAAAGTGAGTGATTTTTTATTTAATATAATGTTGAACAATATTATTTGTTCAAGTTATTCACATTGTAATTCCATTGTAGGTTGAAAAAGTGAAAATGCAAGGCCAAAATACCAAATTTATAGATGAGTTGCTATCATTGTCCCGTGGTCCTTCTTAGTATGCTACAAGCTTCAATGGTTATATTATCAATGGATATAGGTTTCGGGTTGAAGATCGTGACAACAACTATAGAACACAAAATTACGGTGTGTGTGTGTTGTGGGTGACATAGAGGCTGATGAAAATTATGTTGACTATTATGGAGTGTTGTGAGAGATTCTTGAGCTGCAGTACCTTGATGGGAAATGGGTGGTTTTATTTACGATCTGCAGATGGTTCGATGTGTATGACAATGAGAAAGGAGTAAAAATAGATGAACATGGATTTGTTAGCATTAATTGTCATCGCCTTTTAAAACAAATGAACCATTCATTCTTGCCAATCAAGCTTCACAAGTGTTCTATACCATTGACAATGTCAATAAAGGTTGGCATATTCTTTGTCAAGACGCAACCTCGGGATTCATCACGAGATGCCACAAGCAACGAGAGGGCGGCGACAATGATGCATGCGATTTTGGTGAAGCATATCACATAGTGGATCTTTCAAATTTGACTGTGGTGGCTCAACTTCATTTAATGCAGGATGATCAAAACATTTGGAGTAGAACACATTTGGATTCAATAGTAGTTGAAATGCCAACATCCATAAAAAAGAAAGAAAATTCACTTGAAGGAATCTTTCTTGATGTGGTTGTTTGATTGGACCGAGTTGGCTATTACATATGATCTTAGAATTTTTTCTTTCTTTTTGGTTGCTTCTTAAACAATTATCCGAGTTTGGTTAATTTTTATTTATATATTTCGGACATATTGAATTCTTCCTATCTTGTTAGTATTAGGATCAAGCGCTTACCGTTATACTAAAACCAATTGGTGTTAGTAAGGCGCTACTATATTTCCTTATATCACTTTTATGCGCCCCACCTCAGTGTGGGCCGATAACAAGCCAGGCCAACATGGCACACAAAGGCATATAAAGGGCACATAAGGCCAACAAAGAGGCCCAACACTTGCACAATATAATTGGGGAAACAATCTTTGGGAGCAAGGATTGATCCCATGACCTCCCGCTACGATACCATATATACTCAATACAATCTTGGCTATTGTAACTCATGACTACAATCTAGGCTAAAGACTAGGAGGAGAATCCTCTCAATTAATACACACTAATTTTACAATATTACTTAATATATGAAATATATTAAGTATGCTAAAATGATGCTAAAATATATCACGCTATTACACCCCGCGATCGAAGCGGGAGATGGGGATCTTTGAGGCTGTTCTGAAATCTTGAACAAAACAAGTGGCAACCCCTTGATGAAAATATCCGTGATTTGATACCGAGATGGCACATGATGTACCACGAACTTCACGCGTGCGACCTTTTCCCGAACAAAATGTATGTCCATCTCAATATGTTTAGTGCGTTGGTGTTGAACGGGATTTCCTGTAAGATATATAGCACTTACATTGTCGCAATAAACAAGAGTAGCCGTGCGGATAGGACAATGAAGTTCTAATAGTAAATTACGCAACCAACAGGATTCAGATACGACATTTGCCACACCACGGTATTCTGCCTCTGTACTAGAACGTGAAAGGGTCGGTTGGCGTTTAGAGGACCAGGAGACCAAGTTATCGCCCAAGAAAATACAATATCCGGATGAAAGATTGATATATTATTTTCCGTGTCGTTTACATTCCACTGTGTGTTCCATATATACTCAATACAATCTTCGACTATTGTAACTCACTCGACTACAATCTAGGCTAAAGACTAGGAGGAGAATCCTCTCAATTAATACACACTAATTTTACAATATTACTTAATATATGAAATATATTAAGTATGCTAAAATGATGCTAAAATATATACGCTATTACACCCCACGAATCGAGGCGGGAGATGGGCGGATCTTTGAGGCTGTTCCTAAAATCTTTGAACACAACAAGTGGCAACCCCTTGGTGAAAATATCCAGCGATTTGATACCGAGATAGCACATGATGTACACGAACTTCACCGCGTGCGACCTTTTCCCGAACAAAATGTATGTCCATCTCAATATGTTTAGTGCGTTGGTGTTGAACAGGATTTCCTGTAAGATATATAGCACTTACATTGTCGCAATAAACAAGAGTAGCCGTGCGGATAGGACAATGAAGTTCTAATAGTAAATTACGCAACCAACAGGATTCAGATACGACATTTGCCACACCACGGTATTCTGCCTCTGTACTAGAACGTGAAAGGGTCGGTTGGCGTTTAGAGGACCAGGAGACCAAGTTATCGCCCAAGAAAATACAATATCCGGATGTAGAACATCTGGTGCTCGATATTACGTTTTATTTTTAGACGATTTTTTGAATTATTTATGGATGTTTCCCATAGCCCGAACTATATTTATACCATATTAGGATCAAGCGCTCACCATTATACTAAAACCAATTGGTGTTAGTAAAGGCGCTACTATATTTCCTTATATCACTTTTAACACGCCCCCTCAAGTGTGGGCCTATAACAAGCCCGGGCCAACATGGCACACAAAGGCATATAAAGGGCACACAAGGCCAACAAAGAGGCCCAACACTTGCACAATATAATTGGGGAAACAATGTTGGAAGCAAGGATTGATCTCATGACCTCCCGCTCTGATACCATATTAGGATCAAGCGATACCATATTAGGATCAAGCGCTTACCGTTGTACTAAAAACAATTGGTGTTAGTAAAGGCGCAACTTTATTTCCTTTAACACGCCCCCTCAAGTGTGGGCCTCATACAAGACCGTGCCATCTAGGCACACAAATACAAGACCAAACTTGGCCAACAAAGATAAAGAGGCCCAACACTTGTACAATAAAGGGATGGCTCCGATACCATGTAGAAATCTAGGCCCAAACCATGTGGAAAACTAAGCCCAAACCCATATAAGAGGAGGGCCTCATCCCCAAAACTATAGGCGAGGGATCTATAGGCTACATTAGGAAGGCGCTACTATATTTCTTATATCAACACTCCCCCTCAAGTGTGGGCCTATAACAAGGCTAAGCCAATTAGGCAGCCGGAGCAAACTAGGCTCCAATAACAAAGAGGCCCAACACATGCATCACGTGCACAATATAAATGGGGGAAATAATAATGTTTATAGCCAGGTTCGAACTCGAGACCTCTCAGCTCACGATACCATGTGGAAAACATTGGCCCAAACCCATATAAGAGGAGGGTCTCATCCAAAAACCTAGGTTTTGGGATGAGGCCCTCTCTTATATGGGTTTGAACCTAGATTCCTACGTGGTATCGGAGCTCACCTTTTTATTAATGTAAGTGTTGGGCCTATTTGTTGGCCTTGTGTGCCCGGCCCACACTTGAGTCGTGTTAAAGTGTCCCACATTGGGAACTTGTGGTTGTTTCACCCACCATATTAAGAGATGGACACCATATTAATAGATGGACTTCCTCGACTCACAACCTAGGTTTTGGGGATGAGGCCCCTCCTCTTATATGGGTTTGGGCTTAGTTTTTCTACATCGCCTAACTAACACCAATTGGTTTTAGTAAAGGCGCTACTATATTTCCTTATATCACTTTTAGCGATTAGTACTATATGGTTTATTTTCCTTGACGTTTGAATTATTTTAAAATTTTGGGTTGTTCTTATGATTATATTTTACACTTATAATGTTGATAGATAATCAAATGCTTGCAAAAAATAACAACAGTTCGTTCTAGAAAGCGACAAGATATATAGCACCTGGCATACTTGCTAAGGAGCGTGGATATGGCAAAAAAAAGGAGGCCTAATCGAGAATCTCTTGGTATATTTTATTTATTGATACTGTTTATTGGATTGAGTTCTATGATCTCATTTAGAAGCTTGTTCATATCTTATTGTATTTTTAAGTTCCAAGCATGTTGATATTTTTAGTGCTTAAACTTTATATCTATTTTTCTGTGCTAAGATCAACATTGGTAATCTGTGTTATGGTTCAAACTTTTGTCTTGTATTGCACTTGTTTATCAATCTATCTGTATGACATTATAGACATGCACCTACGATTTAGGATATTGAACCTGATTGCTTGTTTGTTCAGTTTTGAAGCTTAGTAATCCACGTTTATTCCATAAGGTTTGATCTCCTTTAACTATGTCAAGGTTTTAGACAAAGCACGATTTCCTGTTTGGATAAAGGAGAGATTGTAAGAGCTTTGATTTTGGTACTTACTCTCTAAATATGTTTTGCACAAGTAACACGCAAAAGCTATAGGCTGAAGATCAAGAACCTATGAACACGAACAATCATAGAAGAAATGGTAAACTTTTAAAATTTTATACTTTAATTTTAAAATACATCGATAAAAGTATTTTTTTCTTTCAGAAAGTCAGATTTCAACCTACACTCTTATTGTGCATTATGGTGATGAGTTTTGGAGAGAAGAAATTTTTGGAAGATAGTTCGTTATTGGATATTTGGAACATATGCAAAAGATATTTGACATTTATTAGGTTGGTATGAGTATTCACGAATCGATTTGGGATAACATTGAGAAATGATGAAGATTTACTGGCCTTGATGAGAAATTATGAAAATGGAGAGACCATACGCATTCATGTTGAACGGATGAAAATGAGGAGCCACTTCGCTTCAAACTGCCTATAAACAATCCAAAACTTGGTAGTCTTCGTTTGAGTTCTTTCTAATTTGATTTTTTTTATGATCCTTTTTCGCTATTTGATTTTGTGATGTCTATACAGCCCCCGTCGCAATGCTTCCGATAATTGATGTTGTCAAAATATTGGGTGAGAGTAAGGCATATGAGAAAGTTATAGTGTGCGGGGATGTGAGAAATGGAAGCTATCAGCGAATGTGTAAAGAACAACAAGGTAAGTAGAATTAAAATGCATTACCATTATCTAGAATTGAATACGACAAGTAGCTATTATTCGTATGATAATGTTAAATAAGGTTAATTTGTTTAATAATGTCGTGATGGTCATTTGTTTTCTTTAGGAGTTTTCAATATCAAAAGAGGCTGTTGGTCATTTTCTTGTTGCTAAGTTAACTCCTATGAATGATGATGGTGAAAGTGGGGAGCAAGTATGCTATCACTGAAAAATATGTTGAAGGTAAATTGATTTGGGCAAACCTTAATTTCTACTGTGGATGGATTTATGTTTTCTTTTTTTTTTCCCTCACCATAATTATGACTACAAATTAATAAACATATACTTTATATATAGCAAAGGATCTAGACGTTGGTGATCCATAGGTTGTACTTAAAAGAATCAATATTGGGAAAAGAAATGGTTCTATATCCACGTTAGAACAAAATGCATAACTTCTTAATTTATTGTAATTAAAATTGACCGTGCAGATAGGGCTTTCCTTTTTCTTTTGTTATAATTGTTTAATAACAAGTCTCGTGCACTTAACTTTCTTAAATTTCAATAAATTTACTAATTACTTCAATAAATTTCAATAGATTCGTTACCTCCAAGTAAGAAAAAGGTTAGAGGAAAGAACAAGAATAAAACCATTGCAGCTCTAAAGCCGGGAAAAACATGAGATCAAGTTCTACAACAATCGTGCAGTGGAGAGACATTTGGGGAAAATCGTCCGGGACAATCATATATACCCTATCGCATGCATGCAGACATGGACGGAGTTAAGCTGAATTAAACAAACAACACATGTGGGATACTGAAAAGGTATTTATCTCATTCTTGGAGGCTCATAATTTTATACTATGACTTTCGAGTTATCTATGAATCTAATATTTTTTTCATATGTTTCTCGGTAATTCTAAATGCATTTTACGTATTTTTGTAGGATGTCTTTTATAATGCTAACATAGAATCATACCGTGATCATACTTTGGAGCATATCGTACATTATGGATGGCATGGATGTCAAAAGCCCGAATCTTGATTACGTAACACCTTGCAAAACTAAACTGAAGCATTAAAGAATGTGCCATGGAGACATTGATACTAATGATTGGGAATGGTTTGGTTTCTAACAAATTTTTAAGCTGAAAAGTTCAGGTATATATATGTTAACTTCTTGATGATAATTATTGATGAACATGTATATTCTACATTATAGTTGTTTTATGAAGGTTAACGATGTATTGTTGGTTTCTAATTTATATAGAAAACAAGTGATATGAATGCAAACAATCGAAAAAAGGATCGATGCCTCATTGAGCTGGAAAGCAAACCACATAGACAAATCATATATGATATGGTAGTTGTTTATTTATATTTGTCTTTTTTTTTTTTTTTGGATCTTATGCATAAATGACCCATTTTATGTTATGCACTTTCTAAAATATTTAGGGAGGTGAACAAAACAATCCACCTGATGTTGCTAAAATCTTTCAAGTGACTAGGCGAGGAAAAAAGTTTGTTGAGCGAGAATCACAACAAAATATGTATGTTATACATACTTTTTACCTAATTTGTTATGAAATTTTCCTTGACTCACATTGTGTATATATATTTTGTAGGATGAAATTGTGAAGACCATTCAATCAATGCATCTCTTTCACATATTGAAGTCGTTTGAAAAGTGCTTTGGACCACAACGTCATAGCCATGTCTTTGGTTATGGTGGAGGAATGAAAAAAACATTTCAATGATACTAAAGATACTTATATAAAAGAGCTTTGAGGCAAAACTCCATGATAAGGAAGAAGAAAATATAAATCTTAAGAGGCATGGATACGTTTGAAAGTAGATTGACGCAAATTGAGAATGACACTCAGCAAATGTGAAATGGACCACCAATGCCTCACCATGACCTTGAATAGGTATTCTGTTTTCTCTTCCTTTATTTTTATTTTTAATGTCCATATTCATGCAATCGATTTCTTCATTTTACTATTTCTAGCGGTGTATAGTTTTCTTCCTCGGTGTTTCTTTAACGACATGAAAGTCTGACATTTTCATGTTGATAAGATCAATATGTTTTATGCTTTGATAATATCAATGTGATTTTAGCATTTAAATATTTTTTTGTTAGCATCGCTTTTTCATGTATTGGTACTATGGAAGAAAAATCATGTATTCTGTGAATTTGGTTTCATCTTATATATTTTGTTGGTTTTCATTGATTAAACATATAGGAAAAAATACTAGGATTCAAGTTCATGAATAAACAGAATTATAATGAAAAGACTTGTAATTCCACGCTTGTCATGGAGTATGATTCCTTTGAAAACTGCAATTCTGATCCTGCTTTTCCATCAGAATTTCACCTTCAGTGTTCTTCACCAGTTCATTGTTAGTTAGGAAGCCTGAGACCATCTTTTATGATCCTGATTTTGCAACATTTTGATTCGATTCAGGATCAGCCTCATCTGCAGTGTTCTTCACCGGTTCATTCCTAGTTAGGAAACCCAACACCATCTTTTCAGATCCCGCTTTTGCAACAATTTGATTCGATTAATGATCAACTTCATTAGTAGTGTTTTTCAACTGTTCATTTTTCATCAACAGGTCTGAAGCAAGCATTTCTGATTACACTTTTTCAACATATTGATTTGATTCATGATCAATTTCACAATGTTTTTCACCGGTTCATTGCTAGTTAACAAGTCTGAATCCAAACTTTCTGATCCTACAGCTCGATTTGATTTATCATGAACAAATTTAACTGAAGACAACATTTCTGAACTTGTTTTGTCTATGTGCTAATCTTAGATCTTATATATTTTGGAGGTTTCAGCTTATATATTCTGGTTCTAATCTTAGATCTTAATATATTATTAACTTACTCCCATCCATTACATTCGAAACCAATTTGATGAAACTATAGTAGCATATGTTTGTTGGATAGCTTGTTTTGACCCCATACAGAACGTTCTCAACATGGTTGACAGTGTTTTGGTTTTCCTCTTTAGGCAAGAATGACAACTAAAAAAAAAACTTAATGCTATGATTCCGTAAATCACTGAACTGGCCAAGAATCTGGTTGTTTTGTTGATATACTTAGATCAACAATTCCGTTAATATCATGACTATAAGCTGCATATATATGCTATTAGAAGTGAAAATCGAAATATGAATGCACCATTGATCTGCGTGTGCTATCTTATCGAGTTTTCAGCTATTACATATAAATATTATTGGCGGTTTCATTGACATGAAATGGATACATATTAGTAAAGTGTAAATGTATTGTCCTTTTTCACTTTTAGATACAGCGATAATGTGCATATTTTTTGCTTGGAAAATGACCAGCGAAATTTCCTTTTTACCCTTTTCTCTTTAGCCTCTTTCTGATAATATTCTCTCTCACTATCATATACGTTCTATCGTCTTTGTTGAAACTATTGTTACTTTACAACATGATGGGTTTTTTCAGACATATATGGCCCCTTCTTGATTGTATGTTGTTGCTATCATTTACTAACTACTGCTACTTGAATTCTGCTCTGTTCACACTATCTTTTTGCCTAGGAAGATTAAAAATGGAAAACACTGTAACTGAAAAACAAAATAAGGAATGAGCCCTGGCAAAATAAAATTTCAATATTAATTGCTGAGGATAGACTTGGGAGTAGGTATTGAGCCCTTGCATTACTGCTCACCTGTGTTTTTTTCAAAGAAATATTGTATTTGTGTTTGGTCATTGGGCGTGCCCATACTTTCCTTTTGGCCTTGCGATTATTAATTTTCGTTTAGATTTTAGTTTTCCTTATATGTCATCTTACACGTTTGATAACAATTTTGCAGGGGATGTTGAATTTATTGCACACCATGCTGAAAATTTCATTCACAACTATCTAAATAACAAGATTGAAGATCTTGATAAGGTTGATTGTAGCATAAGCATGAAAAACAACTTCAATCTAGTTCACCTTGTAGTTTCAAGTTCGTTAAATGGGATGATGTTGTGTTCTAGTGTTTGAGTGGTGTAGGTGTTTTAAAATAACTTTGTCATTTAATATTACGTTTCATTTGGCTTTTCTTTTGATGTTGAACTCGTCTTGCTTAGATGTTAGTGTTTGAACACATCATGTTAACGTTATTTCAATAAAATCTATTATTGCATTTAGTGTTGTGTATTAATATTTGTTGTTTTTAAATAGATGTAATTCAATAATGGTAATTAAGACTAATGCTAAATCATTGTATTGCTATTAATAATAATGACGATAAGTTTATCATCATTATTAAATTAACTTTTAATGAAGGTGACAAGGAACATATTGGCGGTAAAAGACTTACGGTGGCAGGAATATTGATATTCTAATGATGGGGTATATTGTTAGTATTGTTATTTCTAATGAGAGAGATCTAACCAACAATGATCAAAATTATCTTCATTAATATAAACTACTAATGAGAGTATAATATCGTTATTAATTATACAACAATTATAATGTGAGGACAATTATCGGTCATTATTTACTTTTAACTAGGAAGAGCGGTAGTGGCCAGGGCGCGACGGAAATTTCCGTCGTTAAAGTTTTCAATGACGGGATATTAACTTTTAATGACCATGTTTTCCGTCGTTAAAAACCGATTTTCTTGTAGTAGAAATTCTTGGACGTGTCGCGCCACGGGGAGACCCGGAGCTAATCGGTGCTAATCACCGTTAGTTAGCAGAAGTATATCTTGGTGATGAGCGCCATACACGGTGTCCTTGGCGGTGATGTAATAAAGATAAGTTAAGCTAAACGTTTAGTCATAGCGTGTCGATGGGCATGGAATGAACCTTAAATTGAGTCGGTCTCACTAAGATAATTAATTAAAAACAACCTAGTTATATTGTAGCTTACACTTCTTACTTTGTACATTGTACTTACCTCAAATGCATGTTTATTTATGTGTTTGGGGAGAGAAGACGAACAATTAAATGAAGAGTTCGAGTTGACTTTGATAACGACGTTTGAGGGCGCGGACTTGAAGACCTTGTTTATTATTCGTTTATTTACATTTATTTCATAGATTTGGATTATTGGAGCTAGTAGTTTACTTTTAGTGCGTTAGAACTCGTACAATTTTGGATTACGTTGGTTTAGTTTGGATGTAATAGTATTACATTTTCCTCTTTGGTTAAGAATTTCTATTCTTGGTTATTTGGAAAAATACCCGAGTCTTTTTAACCACATTTGCTTTTATTTGATACGACATAGTAGAGGCTTACGTGTAATATTATTTATTTAATATTATGCGTGCCAAGCGTTCGATTTCGGATAAGGACTCGGTGTCCGAGAGCAGGCGTTCTGATTGGTATCCGAGAGCGTCTTTTAGGCTTCCTTTCTATTAAGATAAGTTTATTTAGACCTCTTAGTGCGTTTTGGTTTTCCTTGATCATCAGGATGGTGTTCACTAGAATCGGGCCCAGGTGCAAAGCGTCGAGAATGCGTCGTGAGAGTCCGACACAGTCCGTAGAGGCGGTTTGTGAGGCGCGAATCCTTTCACCACATCAGGCCCCCTCCACCCACCGTCACATGACACCTACACCACGATTTGTGCGAGTTTGTCACACGACCTCATCAGGAACAACACCCACAATGGCATGTGGGAAGTTCGGTTCATTTTAGTTGGTAGCGATGTTCGATTGGGTCTGATACAGCCACGATGAAGTTACTCTCCACACCAACAAACCTTACACCTCTGCCAAGGTACAACTACATTTATGGAGAACCATGAGAAGCACTATCGAGTTATTGTAGTAGGAGACATCCCATAGTCAGCGTACCCGAGGAAACTACTCCTCCAGTCCATTTATTTGTCTTGTTTGAATTTTCATACAAATTAAGAAAAGTGTAGTTAATGCTTTGAATCATATTAAATGATCTAATATTTTACACTTATGCCCTTTAAGTTGTTGTTGGAGCATTTAATACTACATATTTTTTTATTGTAACTATTGTAAAGAGAAAAGGGTATTTGAAGAAATTTAGCAATTAATGCACAAAGTGGACACTTATTTTGGGACAAACCAAAAGGATACATAGACAAATAAAATGGGACGGAGGAGTAGTATTTATCCACCACCGGTGAAGCTACCCTCCTCCACGGTGTTTTCTCATCGCCGACGTCGGACTTTTCTACCCTCCTCTGCGTGGGTCACACTCTCTCGACCTATTGTACCACCTTCACCCCGTTTGATCACCAACAAGGTTTTGGTTACCCGACTCACGGTTTCCACCAACTGAAGACGACAGTGACAAGAATACCCTATGGATACCTCAGGTTTATCCACAAGCCCCACCAGATTAGGCGGCACCAGGCAAGCACCACCGATTGGTCCAGTGGTATCGAGGTTGAGAAGAAGCAGGTTCAGTTTCTATGGGAATGTGGAACATTCAAAAGCTGGAAGAATGGTTAAGAGAAGCTTGAAAGGCTTGCGA